>PVKP010008008.1:0-74391 GCA_004027715.1 Plecturocebus donacophilus | reverse complement strand
GCAGGGCGAGGGTCCCGGCGACTGGCTGCACGCGCCGCTGGAGCCTGACGTGCGCGCGGTGGTGGTGGGCTTTGACCCGCACTTCAGCTACATGAAGCTCACCAAAGCCCTGCGCTACCTGCAGCAGCCCGGCTGCCTGCTCGTGGGCACCAACATGGACAACCGGCTACCGCTGGAGAACGGCCGCTTCATCGCGGGTCCGTGCGCCCCGGGGCGGGAGGCTGGGGGGCAGGCCCCGGGCCCCCTCCCCGCCCTCTGACCGGGTCCCCTGTGCCCCGCAGGTACCGGCTGTCTGGTCCGAGCCGTGGAGATGGCCGCCCAGCGCCAGGCCGACATCATCGGGAAGCCCAGCCGTTTCATCTTCGACTGCGTGTCCCAGGAATACGGCATCAACCCCGAGCGCACCGTCATGGTGGGAGACCGCCTGGACACAGACATCCTCCTGGGCGTCACCTGTGGCCTGAAGACCATTCTGACCCTCACCGGAGTCTCCACTCTTGGGGATGTGAAGAGTAATCAGGAAAGTGACTGCGTGTCTAAGAAGAAAATGGTCCCTGACTTCTATGTTGACAGCATAGCCGACCTTTTGCCCGCCCTTCAAGGTTAAAGATTGAGTGTCTCTAATCTCCAGAATAAAAAAAAAAAAATTGAAAATTAGTTACCCAAATTAATAGGTGGGGCTTAAGCATCTGCTCGGCCAGGTGGCTTCAGAGAGTGTAGTTGGAGTTAAGCAAAGGCATTCCTTGTTAACCTTGTAAGTAAACGTTTGGGGGACGATTTTCTTTACAGATGCTTGTAATTGAAGTTGCACTTTTAGGCTTGGAAGGCATTGTGGGGTGGGTTCTGGGCCTTGGGCGGGGTTGGCAGGCACAGGCTCAGCACCTGTCTGGGATTCAGGTAGCCAGGGCCTGAGGCGGTTCTAGGGGTGTGTGTCCTGTACTTGATGGAAAAACTCATTCAGGGATCCAGCCCCTCGGGGGCGGAGGGACTGATTATTCTGCTGGGAGAGGCTTTTGTGGACCAAGGCCCCATCAGTGTGACTGACAGTCCGGCGGAGCCTTCTGTGTCCCTCTGCCTCCCAGCAGGTTGGGGATGGAGGAGGGAGCTGCTCCCAGGTGCCATCTCCCTGCCCTTGGGTGCAAAGTGCTGCCCTCACCACCCTTCCGCCTCCCCTGCTTCCTTGAAAACCACTCTGATGTCACAATTGAGTGTCTGTTCCGTTTCAGATACCCAGGGCTGCTGCTCCTCACACACAGCTGCCCAGTTCTGTAAACGCAGCCCAGCTAAACTTCCGCTGTCTCGAGTGTGCATTTAAACCCAGGCGACTTGGACTGAGCAGCCGCAAGGCTGGGGACGCCTTCGCTCAACTCCGAGGCTGCAGTGCAGGGAGCTCAGAGCAGTGCTGCTAACAGTTTAACTTGGAACAACTGTGTCAGGCAATGGATTTGAATGTTAAGTGTGTTAATAGCTGTGCTCTGCCTCGTAGGGAAAATCCCACTGAAGAAGCCTTTATGCCCTGCAACCGGCAGTGCAGCTAAAGCATGTGTTGGCCAAGGAATGCCTGTCATCCAGGGCTCCAGGAGGGGGAGGAGAGTTGTGTCCCAAGAACAGGAAGTCCTTTACAAAGCACCCAGTCTCTTCTTGTCCTGCCATTCCCTAGGTTGGAGTAGGGGTTGGAGGCTGGTGGCCTAGGAGGTCACCTGCCTTGCCCTGGATTCCCTTGTCAGTGGCCAGCAGGAGGATTTGGCAGGGCTACCAGCTCGCCAAGGTTCTGAGTGGGGCTCTGGCCTATCCTGCCCGCTCCGTGGCTCTGCTGACCTTTCACAGGCCTGACAGCAGACTCAGCAGGGCCAGCCCAGGACACTGCACCTTCTGGCTGGCTCCGTACCGGCGCCTTGCCCTGCACCTGGCAGCTTCTCTCCTGGCCATGCAGCATTCCACTTGGTCATGGAGACTTCTCAGAGCAATAAGGGGCGTCCTGAGCCTTCAGCACCTCCCAGACCGGGGATGTCAGGTTCAGAGGGTGCTGCAGGGCAGCATGAGGGTGGCGGTGCCCACGAAGCTGGTGGCACTGATGCTGGCTCGGTGAGGTCAGCCCCAGCTGGGTCTGGCCTGGCAGAACGTAGTCATGCTAGGAGCACGTGGCAGATGTGGCTGCACGATGCCTCCCTCTTGCCGTGTGGGGGCTGGGAGTCCCTGTGCACCCTGTCTCCAGCCCATGAGGGGCTGTGGCACTATGTGCCCCGGAGTGCAGATTAAACTCTCAAACCTACACTGGCTCAGGCGTCCTTGCTCTCGACTTGCATTGGCCCTGGGCACCGCCGTCTCACCGCAGGTGGGAGGACTCAAAGTAGATGGGTGGCTGGGGTTCCAGCTCCAGAGTGGGAATGCCGACTGCCCACTTCCAGCCTGGTTCGGAGGAATGCATTCTGGAGAATGAGGGAAACCAGGGAAGGAAAGGGTCTTGGAGTGAAGCTGGTGGGGCTCGTGGGCACACAGGGCTGCCATGTCAGACTGCCCAGGGCTAGGAGCAGAGCTGAGTTACAAGTCCGGCTGGGCTGGGCATGGTGGCTCGCGCCTGTGATCCCAGCAATTTGGGAGGCTGAGGCAGGTAGATCACTTGACGTCAAGCATTCGAGGCCAGCCTGACCAACATGGTGAAACCCTGTCTCTCCTAAAAATACAAAAATTAGCCATGTGTGGTGGTGGGTGCCTGTAATCCCAGCTACTTGGGAGGCTGAGACAGAAGAATCGCTTGAACCTGGGAGACGGAGGTTGCAGTGAGCCAAGATGGCGCACTGCACTCCAGCCTGGGGGACACTGAAACTCCATCTCAAAAAAGTCATGATGGGCAGGCCCCCAAGGCTGGCCTGCCCATCCCAGGGGGCACAGGCTCCAGCAGGCTGCCTATCCACACTCCAGCCTTCAGGAACCCCTGGTCTTGGACATGTACCCTGTGGGATGCCAGGTGGCCCCATCTCACACTGGGGGGCTGGGAAGCAGCTGGGGGGCACAGTCCCACGAGTCTTTCATTGAACCAGCATTTATTGACAGCTCGTGGTATGCCAGGGCCTGTGCCCTGAGAGCACTGGGAGTCGAGAGACTCAGACCTTAGGAAAACGAAATCCACCCCAACCACACTTAGTGAGTCGCCCTGGCCAGGCCTGCGGGGCTACCCTTCAGCTGGTCATCTGGACTGGATTTCCACGTGGCTAAGCGCTATGCTTCCCAGACTCTGATCTCCAGTCTGTGCAGGCCAGGTGTCTGGAGCCAGGCCTGGTGACGGGTATCCCCAAGGTGGGAGGAGGGGACTGTCCTGGCTCTGACCCGGATATCAGATCCGGAGCTGAGGGGGAGGCGTGGGGTCAGGAGGGGAGGCGTCCTGAGGTTTCCCTGGCCAAGGTTGCAGACAAGGGGCGCAGACAATCGGCACATTGTGAGCAGGGGCTGCAGCATGGAGCCAGCAAGCTGCTGCGCGGAGCGCCCCGAACCTGGGCCTGCAGGGGTGAGTGGCCTCCTATCAGTCCTGCAGCAAGGACCCAGGGGTGCCCTGGGCCACCCAGCGTCTTCCTTCCCCAGCCCACTTGCTCCCTGGTCTCTAACCCCCATGACCCCTCTGACCCTGATGTGTGCCCAGGTGAAGACCAAGCCCTGCTGTGGGGGCTGGAGAGCCGCGGGCCTGCTGCTGCTGCTGCTGGCGCTGGCTGCAGGGGCTGTGGCCGGAGGGCTTCTTGGCTTCGCTCAGGGCCCTCCCAAGGTGAGCCCCTCCTCAGGACCAGGGTCGTGGACAGTGGGAAGTGGGAGGGGAAGCTGACATGTCCCAGCCTCCCGCAGAGCCAGGGCACAGAGCCGACAGTGATATGGCCGCCTTAGAGCAAATGGCTGGAGGACCAAGGGGCAGAAGGGCCACTCAGGGATGTCAGAATCCTGAGCCCAGAGCTGGGGGCTGTGCTGGGGTTGCCCAGCTGTCCAGCTGAACTCTCAACTCCCACTGCCAGCCACGGCTGCAGACGCTGCGAATGACCCTCCCGAGCCCCCACCTGCCCAGGCCCAACCAAACCATCCTGGTGGACGTGGCCCGGAATGCGGCAACCATCACAGTGACCCCACCTCAGAGCAACCACAGCTGGGTGGTGCTGTTTGACGGACAGAGTGTGAGTTGGCAGGGAGGGACTGCCCTTGCAGGTGTTAGTCGGGGTGGCCCTGCCTAACACCCCTGCCTCCCCAGGGCTGCATCTGTTACCGCCCAGAAGAGCACCACGCCTGCTTCCTCCGCCTGATGGGAGACAGTGATTGGGAGACCCTGCGGCTGCTGGTGGATACCTCCAAGGTGAGCCATCCTGCTGGGCGCAGCCCCCAGCCAGGGGCCAGACAAAGGGTCCTGTGTGCAGCCCAGCACGGGGCAGGCTGGGGCTCTGGTTTCAGGGAACAGGAAGCTCTCTCCTCCCTGAGCACAGGCTGCTGACAAGAGCCGAGGGTGGGGCCCCGCCCAGCCAGGAGCAGGGAGGAGTCCCCTGCCATGGCCCACCAGAGTCTTCTCAGCAGGCCCAAGGGACTCAGGGCTCCAGCCAGGACACCCACCACACCCAGGAGCTGCTGGCAGTGCTGGGGAATCAGGAGGTGGACCCTACCCAGGTGGGCGCTTTGGTGCAGCACCTGTGCGCAAGGACCCCCATCTACTGGGCCCAGCGAGTGGAGGGTGAGTTGGGCCTGCTGCATGGGGAGGCCGGGCCCACGCAGGAGCTGGGGGCAGAGCCCTTGGGGATTCACGGCACCCTCACCACAGGGCCCGGGAGGCAGCGGCTCATCTATCTCTGCATCGACATCTGCTTCCCAAGCAACATCTGCGTGTCGGTCTGCTTTTATTACCTCCCAGACTGAGCCCCCGAACTGGCCAAGCCCAGCCCCCGTCCCCAGTCCAGCGGGCTGGCCAGATCACCTGCACCAGGGAGGACAACTGCGGCGGGGACGAATAAACCCTTCCACCTGGCCGTGGTGGTGTTCTCTGTGGCCTGAGGTCCTGAAGCTCGGGCAGGGAGGGGACAGAGCGCACTGGGTTGGGGGTGGGCACTAGCCTCAGATGCCTCCGAAGCTTCAAGCCCTGGGCCGACTTTCCTAGGAAGTGCAGGCTAACCGAGTCTAGGAGTGTGCACCCCGGCTTGCGTCACCCTGAGCTGTCATCCAGATAAGCAACTGGGGTCTGAGAGGCCTAGGGCGGCCTGGCCCAGCAGGTCGAGGAGCCACAGGGGGCCATCAGGTCCAGCTGGCACAGGCCGGCCATAGGCCCCACTCTGACCTGGGTGCTGCACAGGTCCCTCCAGTTGCCACCACCTGCACCAGGCAGTCTTGAGGGGGCACAGGCTAGCCCAGCACACTGTCGTTGAAGGCCAGGCAGACGACAGCCTTCTGGTGGCCGCCATACTCTCTCTTGATCTCTCCAGTCTCCACACACCAGAGCCGGGCCAGGTTGTCTGAAGAAGCTGGAGGGAGGATGCGCAGGGCTCAGCACAGGTGCAAGCTGGGCAGGGAGCCCGGGCAGAGGGGGAGCAGCAGCTGAGGGGGCTGGCTCTAGAGGCCAGGGACGGGGGAGGCTGCGGCGGAGCTCACCAGTGACGATGTACTGGGAGTCTCCCGAGAAGGCGCAGCCCCACATCCAGCCGCGGGAGGACTCCCCGGGGTTGCCGCTCTTGATGCTCAGCTCTGTCATCAGGGAGAAGTTGGACGTCCTCCAGATCTTGCACGTCTGATCAGCCGAGCAGGTGGCGAGGAGCCTGGGGGTGGGGGCGGGGTGTGTCCAGCAGCAGCCACTCCACCCTGCAGCCCCTGACATGCACCCAGCAGCCCCTCCCCTATCCAGCCCCTCGCCCAGGCAGGTCCCCTCCCGGGCCAGGAGGCCCTGCACACACGTGGAGTCGGGGCTGAAGCGGCACTGCAGGGCGTAGCGAGTGTGGGCGGGGATCTTGGTCTTGGGGATGAGCTGGGTCACCTCGTCACCAATGCCCCCCGTCAGATTCCAGACAAAGCAGTTTCCCTAAAGGCAGGAGGACCGTCACCAGTGGCCTGGGACCTCAGGTCTGAGATACAGGGAAGGGTGCCCTTGAGGCCCAACACTGGGGGTCAACTGTGCATGGGGACCCGGGGTCAGGGGCAGGCAGACCCCTCCAGACCTGCCTGCAGGAGCACCTGGGAAGTCTGGCCCCAACCAAGATGGAGAATGCCCCTGGCCAATGGGAGTACCCGGGAGAAGGGCACCAGCTAGAGGGACAGCACAACCAAGGCTGGGAGAAGGGAAGTCCAGGGACAAGAGGGACAGGTGAGGTACTGGGATTAAACGGAGTTGATGGAAAAAAATGAGGCTGGAGAGGAGAGCAGGGGCCACGCCATGGCAGCCTACCAGGCGAGGCCAGCAGCCCTGGGTTTCCACAGGGGAACGATATCACCTGGCCGGTACTGACCAAGCACCACTAGAAGTGTCCAAGGGAGAATAAGTCAGGGCCCGGGGACGTCAGGGAGGAGGAGAAGGAGGCCTCAGAGAATGTGTCAGCTGTCGTGGGAGACGAGGGTGAGTGGAACCAGAAGGCAACAGGGAGAAAAGAGGGAAGTGGACCAACTTAGGAGAGACTCCAGAAACCAGAGTGATGGAGCTGCAGACACGGATAAGGCATAAGGACTTCTGGCTTTGCTGGCAGGGTGGGTGTTAGTGCCCGGGATGGAGGAAGCAGAAGGGGGCCACTAAGGGACATCCAGAAATAAGCCCACCTGCAGAGGCTGAGGGCTGAGTGCTAAGCTGCCCTCACCCAGCACCTGCCACCAGGACTCACGGTGCTATTGACAGCTGCCATGTAGCTGGCGTCGGGGTCGATGTGGGCAGACGTGATGGAGACCTCGGGCTCAGGGATGAGCTGCTCGTTGTGGTCTGTTTTCAAGTCCCAGATGTGGATAGCCCCGCTCTGGTCGCCCACGATGAGTTCTGCCTGAGGTACAAGGGAGATGACGCAGGGCGCAAGCCGGGCTCTCCCAAGTCCCAGGGTGCCCGGCCCCATGAGCCCTCCTCACCTGGTTGGGGTGCAGGCACACACAGTTGATGGGCGCGTTCACCTGGAAGATCCGCTGGCACTGCAGGTTCCGGGACCTGCGGGCCGGGCACACGCTGACCATCTAGGCTTGGTGCCCCACCCAGATGGCCTCGGCCTGGCCATTTCTCCCCTCCCTCTACTGATGGGACCTGCCTCTCAGGAAATACTTGGGATGCAGGGCCCTCCACTCCAGAGAGGAGCTTCAGCCAGTACTAGCGGAAGGGGTATAACACACAGGCTCCGGGCTCAAGGCAAGACTCGCGCTTTGATGCAGTTCACTCCCCTGTCCTCGCTTCAGTAAGTTGCCCACAGGAAGCTCCCTGTCTCAGCCTCTGCTTGGAGAGAATCCAACCTAAAAACGTCTCCCAGGAGCGGCCCACCCCAGGCCCAGGCAGCAGATCCCCTCCCCACCGCACCTGAGGTCCCAGATCCTGGCTGTGCAGTCCTCGCCGCCCGTGTACATCCAGCGGCCGTCTTCGTGGAAGCCCACAGATGCGATGTTCTTGTTGACGCCATCATAGCTGATGATGGGGTTGGGGTTATTGGAGTTGAGATCGTACATGCGGATGTGCTGGTAACCTAAGGACACAGGCTGAACTGAAGCTTGGCTGTGCTTAGGTCGACCCGCCAGAGGTCAGGGGTTAGAGGTCAAGGGTCACAGGTACCTGCAGCAGCAATCATGCTTCGGTCTGGTGTGATCTCCAAGGCATTCACCTGCTGGGACTGTTAAGGAGGATGACGGCAGAGCAGCCCTGGGATTAGGGGCTCCCAGGCCTCCACCATCTGGCTTTCAGCCCGGCTGTTGTCCCCACATGAGGCACCCCCACAGCGCCACGCTGCCCGCCCCGGGTGGAGGATACAGAGTCTTGGTGCTGGACAGTCCGGGTGCAGATGCCGCTGTGGGCCTGCCAGAACCGCACGGTGTGGTCGTAGCCTGCAGTGGCCAGGATGACCGGGTCACTGCCCACCGTGCCTGGGGACGTATTCATGGTGTGGCCAGCACGGGCCCTAGAGCTGAATGGCAGGAGTTAAAGGTCAGGGCATCTGCAGAGGAGAGGGGTATGAAGTACTTAAGAGAACACCCTCTGTGCTAAGCAGATTACAGGCCCACCGGGCGCTGCCGGATGGGGCTCATCATTCCCATTTTAGAGATGGGAAGACGAGCGCAGGTAGGTTCAGGGACACGCGTGACGGCTCCGGGCGACTCTGGGACTCCAGGGCGCGTGCTCCGTCCCCGCCCCACGCAGCCGGAGGGGGCGCCGTCCCCGCCGCAGCCGGCAGGGGGCAGTCACGCGCACGCGCCATTCTGCCGCAGGGGCGGGCCGCGCGTGCGCAAAGCAGCGGGAGGGCTGGGGGAAGCGGAGCGCTGCGGTTACGCATGCGTAGCAGGCCGGCGGCGGGTCCTGATGGGAATGGGCGCTGTCTGGCTGAACACCCTGAGCTCCCCTGCCCTCCGCCGACCGTCCTTGCTCCGTCCTGCTGACTGGCTTTCCCGGCCTCGCTCTCCCAGCCACCCAGCAGCCGTTTCCGGGACCCTGGCTCGCGGCCTCCGTACCTTACGGGCGGCTCCGCACTCCACCGTGTCCAGGACGGCAAGGGGAGCCGGAGCGAGTCGATCGAGGACGAGACCGAGCGTAGAGTTATCGATGGCTCCCTAGGGCGAGACCATGGGGCGGGCGGGGGTGGGTGGGACGAGACCAAAGTTCTAGGGCGGGGGGATCCTGCCGGGACGAATCCTAGACGGTCTCCGTGCGTCGCGGCGGACCCGGCGGGGAGTGGACGGAAGCCGCAGCTCTCTCCCCGGTCTCCTCCCCACTGGGCACCCGGCCCTGTGACACAGCTGCCCGTTTCCCCAGGCTGTCGGGTCGCGCCGTTCCCGTGCCCTCCCTGACCCACTACTCCTCCACGCTGGGCTAGGACTGGCTGTAAATTACAGGACTTGAATTCAGATAAGTAACAAATATCTATATATATTTAGTGTAAGTATATCCCGGACATTGCATGGGAAATACTTATGCTAAAAATATTTTACTTGCTTACCTACAGTTCAAAGTTAACTGGGCATCCTGTAGTTTTACTTGCTAGATCCGGCGCCCCAGCCCCAGCCTGACCCTCAGGACGTCACACTGAGCCCAGGGTCCTCCTCAAAACCACAGGCCCTCATTCCAGCTCTGTACACTCCACGCCGGTGCCTTCACCCTTTAGACAGGCTCCCACATGTTTTTCCCCACTGCTCTTACAGACGCGGCTGCAGCCCTTCCTCTGGCCGCAAACGGGGTGCATCTTGTCCCTTGACCAGGCCCTAGTTCGCAGGAGCCTTCCTTCCAAACCTTCACCTCTTCTCCTCCCTGCCCCTTAGCCTTTAAACACCATAAAGCAATCCCAAACTCTTCAAATAGCGGTCCTGACCATTCTCCTAGCTCCACGTCTTCACCTCCCACTCATTCTGCACCCCTAGTCATCTGCCTTTTACCCTCAGCTCTCTGTCTCTCCAGTGGAAATTCCTCAAGGTCACTGACAACCTCACTTTGCTAAATCCCAGTGGATACTTTTCCTCCCACTTTCTTTTTTTTGTTTTTGAGATGGAGTCGTGCTCTGTTGCCCAGGCTGGAGTACAATGGCATGATCTCGGTTCACTGCAACCTCCACCTCTCAGGTTCAAGTGATTCTCCTGCCTCAGCCTCCTGAGTAGCTGGGACTACAGGCATGCACAACCACGCCCAGCTAATTTTTGTATTTTAGTAGAGACGGGTTTTACCATGTTGGTCAGGCTGGTCTTGAACTCCTGACCTCATGCTCCACCCACCTCGGCCTCCCAAAGTGTTGGGATTACAGGCATGAGCCACTGCACCCGTCCACCTGGAGTTGTGTGTTTTTTTTTTGAGGCGGAGTCTTGCTCTTGTTGCCCAGGCTAGAGTGCAGTGGTGGGATCTCGGCTCACTGCAAAACCTCCACCTTCCAGATTCAAGTGATTCTTCTGCCTCAGCCTCCCGAGTAGCTGGTATTATAAGCACCTGCCACCACACCAGGCTGATTTTTGTATTTTTAGTAGAGATGGGGGTTTCACCATGTTGGCCAGGCTTGTCTCAAACTACAGACCTCAAGTGACCTTCCCGCCTTGGCCTCCCATAGTGCTGGGATTACAGGCGTGAGCCACTGCACCCAGCCTCCTCCCAATTCTTGACACATCTGCGCCATGGTTGGCGGCACCATGCCTGAAAGGCTGCCTTCTCCTAGTCCCTTGGCATTTAGTCTCTTTTCCTGCCTCCCCCCAAAGACTGGGCCCCCCCTAGAGTTCCCTTTGTGCACCCCACGAGATCCTAGGGGCTGGCGACTGCTAGCTCTGAGGCTTCTGCTGCCGTCCCGATGCTGGCAACCCTGTCTCTAGCTCTGATGGCCTCAGCCCCCTGTTGGACACTGTCCCTTGAATGCCCTGCAGACACCACCACCTTCCATGGCCGAGACAACTCATTGCTGAGTAGCCCCTTCTGTGGGCAGTGCCCACCTTGTATTATAGCTGGGCAAGCTCTGACAGCTCCCCTGCTTCACCCTTCCCTTCCGCCGATTTTACCTGTGACCCACCTTCCTGGCTTTTCCACTACTCTGGCTCTAGCTCACCCCCATGGCCCCCATAACAGCCTCCTCCCTTGCCCCAGCCACTCTGGCCCCCTTCCAGACTGCCCTCCACAGTGCAGAATGGCCTTTTAAAAACCTCAGTCTGGGCCCAGCACAGTGGCTTATCCCTGTCATCCCAGCACTTTGGGAGGCTGAGGCAGGAGGATCACCTGAGCCCAGGAGTTCAAGACCAGCCTGGACAATACAGTGAGACCCCTTCTCTACCAAGAAATTAAAAATTAGCTAGGAATGGTGGTGCGTGCCTGTCGTCCCAGCTACTTGGGGGGCTGGGCTGGAAGGATCACTCGCCAGGAATTCAAGGCTGCAGTGAGCTGTGATTGCACCACTGCACTCCAGCCTGGGTGACAGAGCAAGACCTTTTCTCAAAACAAAACAAAAACTCACAACAAAACCTAGGAATGACTTCTGCCACCCCATTAGAAGCCCTTAGGGGTCCCGTCCCTCTCCAGACTCCTGGCCCTGGCCCTGGCCCACCCTGTGGCTTCCATCTCCTCTCCGTGTGATCCAGTGAGGCTTTGTGTCCCCACCCAGGTCTCATCTTGAATTGTAATCCCCATAATCCCCATGTGTCAAGGGAGAGACCAGGTGGAGGTAATTGAATCATGAGGGCGGTTTCCCCTGTGCTGTTCTCATGATAGTGAGTGAGTTCTCAAAAGATCTGACGGTTTTACAAGGGGTTCCTCGCCCTTCGCTGCACTGTTCCTTCCTGCCGCCTTGAAAAGAAGGTGTCTTTCTCCTCCTTCACCTTCTGCCATGATTGTAAGTTTCTGGAGGCCTCTCCAGCCATGCTGAACTGTGAGTCAATTAAACCTCGTTCCTTTATAAGTTATCCAATCTCACATGTTCTTTATTGCAGTATGAAAATAGACTAATCAAAGCTATTCCTCAACTCCAGGGCTACCTGTGATCTGTGTTTGCCCTGACAAATGGCATTTATCCTCACAAATTGGTGTTTTAAATGTCCTAATAATCTAATTAAATAACTGATAACCTTTAAAAAAAAAAAAAAAAAGAAAGAAAATAGACTAATACCCCATTGGTCCTCTATTTTGGCCACAGGAAACATGTTTTCCCCCACTTTTTTTTTTTTTTTTGAGATGGAGTTTCACTCTTGTTGCCCAGGCTGGAGTGCAATGGCTCAATCTTGGCTCATCGAAACCTCCGCCTCCTGGGTTCAAATGATTCTCCTGCCTCAGCCTCCTGAGTACCTGGAATTACAGGCGCCTGCCACCAAGCCCAGCTAATTTTTTGTATTTTGAGTAGAGATGGAGTTTCACTATGTTGGCCAGGCTTGTCTCAAACTCCTGACCTCGGGTTCCACCTGCCTTGGCTTCCCAAAGTGCTGGGATTACAGGTGTGAGCCACTGTACCCGACCATAATCTCCCCTTTGAGCCTTTGATGGTGCCTGGGATGCTTTTCCCTCTACCCCTTACCTGCCAAACTGGTTTTCAGCATCTCTAGTAACATTTTCTTTTGGCGGGGCGTGGTAGCTCACACCTGTAATCCCAGCACTTTGGGAGGCCCATGTGGGAGGATCACTTGATCCCAGGAGTTCAAGACCAACCTGGGCAAGATGGCAGACTTCTTCTGGGCAAAAACTTTTTAAAAATTAGCTGGGTGTAGCCCAGGCATGGTAGCTCATACCTGTAATCCCAGCATTTTAGGGGGCTGAGGTGGGCGGATCACCTGAGGTCAGGAATTCAAGACCGGCCTGACCAATATGGTGAAACCCTGTCTCTACTAAAAATACAAAAATTAGCTGGGAGTAGTGTCCTGCAACTGTAGTCCCAGCTACTAGGGAGGCTGAGACAGGAAAATGACTTGAACCCGGGAGGCAGAGGTTGCGGTGACCTGAGATCATGCCACTGAGTCCAGCCTGGGCGACAGTGAGACTCTGTCTCAAAAAAAAAAAAAAAAAGAAAACTCTTTGTTTGTTTTGTAGAGACACAGGTTTCACTGTTGCCCAGGCTGGTCTTGAACTCCTGGGCTGAAGCAATTCACCCACCTTTGTGCTGAGGGTGAGATAACAGCTCTAACCACCCAAAGTGCTGAGATTACAGACATGCGCTACCATGCCCAGCCAGTACATTATCTTTCTATGGCTCAGTAATATTCCAGTGTATGACTAGAGAACACTTTATGTATCTCCTCTTCCATAGGTGGACATTTGGGCTGTCTCCTCCTTTTTGGCTGTTGTGAATTAACGGTTGTGTGCCAGTGTCTGAGAACATGTTTGCATCTCTTGGGTAAATACTTGGAGTGGAATTGCTGGGCTGTAGGAGTGTTTTACCTCCGTTAGGCATAGAGTCCTCACGATGACTCCACTAGGGAGGAATTGCCCTCATTTTGGAGACGAGAAAACCGAGGCTCAGAGATGCAGAATCGCATGCGGAGCGCACAGGGCTGGAGGGCAGCAGAGCCCAGATTCCGTTCCAGGCTGGGCCCCATCCTGCTGGGCGCCACCTGCAGCTGGTCATGCCCCTTCTGGCAAGGTGACTAGTCCGCAAGCCGCCCCTGCATGTCATAGTCTTCCTCATCTTCCTCTCGCCGTAGACAGGGGCTGGCTAACCAGGCTCCATATCAAGCTTGAGGCAGCTTTGTGGAGTAGAGATGAATGTGTGGGCTTGGATGGCTGGAAGAGGAAGCGCGTTTGAACCCCAGCAGTGTCTGCAGCATAGACCCGGGAGCAGAGAGCAGGAGACAGGCTGGGGCTGAGGCAGGCTCAGCCAGGTGCGTCGGGTCCCACGTGTCTCAGGACCCTGCACCGATTGCCTTTTCTGTGGGGCCTCTGGGCGGTGCCAGGGGGCTGAGGGCAGGGGGCAGCTCTGAGAGCCTGCATGTTTTCCAAGCCTGGGGGAAGCTGACAAACCAGGCATGGCCCCAGCCCAGTCTGAGTGGCTTCTGCATTTCTGTGGGGCAGGAGGCGGGGACCTGGGGGCCAATCCCCGGTGATGGTCAGAGGCAGCATTGCAGGAATGAGAGGAGCAATAGCAGCCAGCACAGGCCTCGGGAGGGCCCACTCCTCATGCCCGTTCAAGGGCTTTGAGGACTCAAGGGACAGGGGCTCAAGGGACCACTAGGGAGCCCCTGAGCAGACACACAGCCAGTGGGCGGAGGAAGGGGCTGCGGGCTGGCTAGCGCATGCCATGCATCTGGGAAGGAGGCCAGCCCAGGCTGCAGTGAGGCCGTCACCAGCTCCATTCCAGGCTTAGCCTCAGCAATTCTGCTGGCTCAGCGACCCCCTCCCAGGATAGTCCTTGGAGGCCTGACTTCCTGGAGTCCCACGCCTCTGCGTCCTCATCCCCCAGCCTGAGCGGCCCCTGCCTTGCCTCCCCCAGCCCCAGGCTTCGGGGACCCCAGGCAGGTGTGCGCATCTGTTTTCTCATCAGCCCTAGGCTGCAGGCAGAGCTGCTGGCCCATTTCACAGATGAGGCAGCCGAGCATCGGGGACTCGTCCAAGGTCACTGGTTGCAGTATCAGATCCGAGGCTTGCCGGCTGCTCCTGGGCTTCAGCCTCACCCAGCAGAAGGCTCTGGTCTCCTCCTGCCACGCTCCACCCCATGGGGTGAGGAATCTCTGAGGTCCTGAGCAGGAACCCCCCTGGAGCCTGGGTCCCCATTCTAGCTCATACTCTGAGCACCTAGGACCCCGGAGTTCCCCGCCCAAACAGCTCCAAGCCCACTCCCAGCACCCACACAGCCCTCTGCCCAGTCTGTCCTCCTGAAGGTGGGCCGCACAGCAGGTGCCCACCCTAGCTCTGAGGAGCAACCATGGCGGTGCCTGTTTGTGGCATGTGGACAGTGCTGGAGCTGAGCAGAGAACAGGTGGAGTAGCTACAAACAGGCCAGTTCATCACCCAGGAATCTGAGAAGTCTCCATTTGACCTTGGGCTCTCAGGTCATGGTGAAGTATAGTTAAGGTGGGAGCATAGAACATACTTTGAACAGATTACTGGCATGATTTGTATCATTTAAATGTTTGAATACTTGGTGCATGATCCTCTGTATGGTAAGCACAGGTCAGGGTGGTTTGCCTGAACATGCCAAAACATAAAAATAATAGTAATGCCAGTAGCTATCTTATTTTTATTTTTAGTTCTTCCTATGTGCTGTTCACACTGTGAGGTACCTTGATACAAAGATGCATAAAACACAGTTGCTTCCCAGGCAGAGAGACCCAAGAATATCACAATATCCACAGCAGCCATTTTTGTGAGCACTTACTAAGTCCTGCGGTGAAGTGCTTTGTGGATACCATTGCAATTTATCCTCCACTAACCTAAGGGGAGGCAGCATGCTTAGGGAGGGAAGCAGACACTTAGGCAAAGTGGGCCAGGTGTGGTGGCTCACGCCTGGAATCCCAGTGCTTTGGAAGGCTGAGGTGGGAGGATTGCTTGAGGCCAGGAGTTCGAGACCAGCCCAGGTAACATACTGAGACCTCATCTCTACTAAAAAATCAAAAAAATTAGCCAGGTGCTACTCAGGAGGCTGAGGCAGGAGGATTGCTTGAGCCTGGGAGGTCGGAGACTGCAGTGAGCTATGATGGCACCACTGCACCCCAGCCTGGACGACACGACAAGACCCTGTCTCAAAAAAAAAAAAAAAAGAAAAAGTGACCAGCTCATGGTCACAAACCAAGAGGGAAAATAGGACACATCCAGAGGTGTGGGTGCACTGCCCAGACTCACAGCTTCAAGACTCTGAGACCCCAGGTGAGTCCCTTAGCTTCTTCGAGCCTCAGTTTATTCATCTGTAAAATGGGGACAGTGAGTCCAATCTCTTCTAGGAGGCGACCAGCACAGTGCCTGACTCAGCAGGTACTCAACTGGTTGCTGGAAAGGGCAAGAGGAAGGGCCCTAGCATCTGGGGACCCCCCAGGAGTCCAGCACATGCCGAAAGACAGGGCTGCTACCTAAACCTAACAGGAGATCCCACAGAGGGAACTGCCAGCTGCGGACAGGACGCCAGGACCCAACTCCCTGTCACCTTCCCTGTCTCTGCGCTCAGACCTCCTCCGTCTCTCGACCTGCTCAACGGTCTGGGGCCACAGGGAGTGTGGGCGTCAGGCCACGCCTCATTAGGATGGGTGCCACCCTCCCCAGATTCCCCTAACAGCCTTGCCCGCTTGGGTGATGGAGCCCGACTCAGACCCCGACCGATCTGCCTCTAGAACGCTGCAGGCCCGATGGGAGGGGGGCCTGAGGCGCAGGGTGGCCCAAGCCTTCAGGCAGCTGAGAGGGTGACATGAAGCCGGACCAGCCTGCCTGGGCTGCAGGCCGGGGGCAGGTTGGTGCCGGCGGGAGGTTCCAGTCCCGTAGGGGTGGAGATGGAGGCGACCCCCCGTCTGTGCCGGGAGTGGGGAGTTGAGCTCTCTCCGTGGTGGGGGTGGGGGCCCACTCTGAGGTCCGGCTTCGGACTGAAGCTGGGGGAAGCGGTGGCGCCCGCATTATTTGCGGAGAGCAGCAGGAGGATGCTTGGGGGTTGGGGGTGCGGGTTCCCTGACACCGAATTCATTATTGGGAGATTCCTCTTCACAATCCCTCGACACCTCCCACGGGAACCCCGGGCCAGGAACAGCCTGGCGGGCCGGCTCCGGGGCCACTGGCGCCTGGGTCTCTCAGTGCCCAGTGCCCGCCCGCCCGCTGCCTCGGAACCCTCCCCCGCGGGTCCCGCAGCCTCTGGAAGCGTCTCCCGGCTCAGCCCCGCGCCGCCGCCGCCGCGTCGGGGCTTCCATCCACCCCCGGCGGCCGCGTCCCCAACCGGGTTAGCCGCCCCAGACCGCCCGCGTCCGCAGAGGCCGAGCCTGAGCGCGCGGCGCGCACGTGGGGAGGGGGCGTCCCGGGGCGGGCGCGGGGAGGGCGGAGCCACGGGCCCGGGCGCGCGGCCGGCGCGGGCTGACGGAGGTCGGCGGCCCGGGTGCGGACCCCGGCGTCCGGGAGGCGGCGCCAGGTGCCGCGCCCCCGCCCTGCGCCCGCCACGCGCCCCCGCCCCCGGGCCGCCCCCCGCCCGTGACGCGCTCCCCGCCCCCTCCGCGCCGGTAGCCCGAGCCCGAGCCGGAGCCCGAGGAGGGCGAAGGGGCGGCGGGCGGCGAGGAGGCGGCGGGGGAGGCGGCCGGTGCCGCGGGGCCGCCGCCGCCTCTGAGCCGCGGCGAGCGCACGAGCGCAGCCGCGTCGCTGCGGCCCCGGCCGCGCCATGGGGAAGGAGCAGGAGCTGGTGCAGGCGGTGAAGGCGGAGGACGTAGGGACCGCGCAGAGGCTGCTGCAGAGGCCGCGGCCCGGGAAGGCCAGTGAGTGCCGGGGGCGCGGGGCGCGGAATCCCCTGCCCTGCCCGGCGCCGGGCGGGGAGGGGACGCTGTCGGGTCCCCGGGGGCGGGGCGGGGCCAGCAGCTCCCAGACCCTCAGTCCGTGGCCCCCACCCGCTGCCCCCAGCACTGGAGATGGGGCGGCCCCGAGCGCCCCAGCGGGCACCTAGCGGCACCCGCCTCCCGGGCCGCTGGCGTTCGCATCCCTCGCTCCCTGCCTCTGTCCCCCTCCCTTCTCAGGCTGCAGGCTGACAGCTGGAGGTCTCTGCTGGGGCCTGCAAAGGGCGAGGCGGATGCCCCCCCCACCACACGCACCGGGCAGACAGGGAGGGGGACCCTGCGGCTAGGGGCGACCCGGGAGCTGAGAGTCCCTGGCAGACCCCCTCCCTGCCCCATGTTTAATAACACGCTTTGCAGGGAAGGTGGGGGCAGGACCACGCTGGGGGTGTGGCTGCCCTGGCATGGCCGGTGGGGGGCCATTTACTGATGGGAGAGCAGAGGCCCAAGGTCGCCCAGCCCAGGGCAGGCTGGAGTCCAGGCAGGGCCGGCCTGGGGGCAAGGGCTTGGGGCCCTGCTCAGGCAGGCTCCAGCAGACCCAGGTTCCCAGCTTCCCTACTGGGAAAAGAGGCCATGAGGGAGTCGGGGACCACCAATGGCCATCCCTAGCTCGCGCTGTGGGGGCCCTGGTAAAGGGCTGGGAGCTGGGTGCCCTGATCCCAGCACTCATCCTGGCTCAGCGCGTAGCCTCCCTGGGGGCCGCTGGAGATGGATGGATGGGCGTGTGGACCAGCCGCGTGTGCGGCTGCGCACGTATAGCCGTGTCAGTGTGTCAGGGCACCTGTGTGGGCACGGGCAGGGCTCTGCAGGTCGGCATGTGGGGTCTGGGCGTCCTCCCTCCTCACTCCACCCCCACAGACTATAAGCCAGGGAGTCCCCCTCCCCTTCCTCCAGGGGGATGCCAGTAACTGGGACTGGCTCCTGGGAGGTGGGGGGACCTGGAGTCCCAGAAGGACAAACCCCCCCACCTGCTTCACTGGCGCCCCATGACCGGCTGGCCAGCTCCTGTCCATTGTGTGCAGTAAGAGGAAAGGGGCGCCGGTGCCTTGCAGGCTGGCCTGGAGCTGATTTCAGGTCCCAGGGCTCAGCCAGGGAGAGCTTATGAGCAGAGGCGCCTCAGCTGAGCCTGGAAAGCAGGTGTGGGGATTGAGAGGGAAGGCGAGGTAAAGGCTTCCACCTAGTGGTGGCATGACCTTGGGCACAGACAACTCCAGCTCTGTGGACCTCAGTCTCCTCATCTGTAGAATGGGATGTCAGCCTCACGTTGGGGTCCTAAGACCAGTGAGTCTTGGCGCTTGAAGCCCAGGCATTCAGTAAGTGCTCAGTAAATGCCAGCGACAACCTCGGCCTTAGGCCAGGGGCAGGAGAAGTGGGAGCTTCAACTCTGGGGGTTCCTCTTCCCTTCTATTGTGGCCATTCTGGGGAGGTGTGGGGGCTCCCACCCTCACCTGGGTCTCTGCCTGTTCTGCCTGGCCTCTGGGGCAGGAGAGACACCTGCCCTGGCCCCATCTTGCCCTGGCCCCGTCTGTGCTCTCTGACTCACAGGGGCGGGTGTAATAAATCAGAGGAGAAATCCCTCCATGAATTAGCTCAGTCGTCATGGCAACGCTGGCCTGCTTTGGAGTAAGATGTATTTTGATTCAGCAAAGTACAGCTGAGTTTGGGCCACGAGGTGGGGGGTGTCCAGCAGTGTCCTCCGTGGCCCCCTGAGCCCAGGGCTGTCCCCATGAGCCTTGCTTCCAGGGTCCCCTCTGGGCGCCCGGCCCCTTCCCTCCATCCCCCAGCTCCAGAGTCACCCTAGGCTCAGCCAGCCCCCCAGTCGCCCCACCCTGAAGGGAGCCTCCTGTGCCCGCACACGCACACTTAGCAGCTGTCCTTGAGGGGAAGAGGAGCCTGCTCTGGGGAAGATGCCGGGGCAGGGGCTGGCCTCCTGCTGGCTGGGAGGGGCCCACTCTTGCCTCTGACCCAGACCGCATCCGTAGAGGCCCCTTGTCCACGGAGACAGGCCTGAGAATGCCCTGGAGGACGCCCCTGAGCACCAAGGGTCAGCGCCCGCCACCTTCTCTCCTTGGCCCACTAATGGCTCCCTTCTAGCCTAGGGTGTGGATCGGACCCCAGAGGTGGGGACAGGCTCAGGACAGCAGGGAGATGGCTGGTCATGGCTAAGGGTTGTTGTTGTTGTTGTTTTGTTTTTTTGAGACAGAGTCTTGCTCTGTCACCCAGGCTGGAGTGCAGTGGCTTGATCTCAGCTCACTGCAAACTCCATCTCCCTGGTTCAAGCGATTCTTCCGCCTCAGCTTCCGAGTAGCTGGGACTACAGGCGCACGCCACCATGCCTGGCTAATTTTTATATGTTTATTACAGACAGGGTTTCACTGTATTGCCCAGACTGGTCTCAAACTCCTGACTTCGTAATCTGCCTGCCTCGTTCTCCCAAAGTGCTGGGATTACAGACGTGAGCCACTGCACCTGCCCTGAGGGCAAAGGTTTTATTGTCATAGAGTTACAGGACTTAGGGACCTTGTGGAGAGGGAGGGGGCTCCTAGACTTTCATCCTGGCCCTAGCTCCCTGCAGCCATGCTCTGCTCCTGCTTCATCCAGAGAACCTGTTTTCAGGTGAAACGGCCCCCAGCCCCAGGCCCTTCTCAGTTCTGGAAACTTCTTGGGTACCCACTTTCCCCCAGAGGAATTGAGGTTAGCATGTCCTAAGACCTCAAGCTGCCCCCATCCAATTTCAGCTATTTTCCCTCTTGAGGAGACCGTGGGTGGGGAGAGGGATGAGATGGCTTTAGTTATGTACCCCTCCTCACGTGGGGGTGGTCCCCTTTCTGAGGGAGACTCCCCTCCCCCACCAGCATCTGTCACTTTCTGGGCTTTGACCTCCAGCCCCTCTGAGATTTCCCCCTGCAGGTGTGGTGTGGCTGGGTGAGAAGGTGGGTTCCACACTGAGCTCTCTGGCTGCCTTAGCTGGGGAAGGGAGGACAGGACCAGGCTTGGGCAGTCCTGGGGACATGCTGAGGTCTGGCTGCCCTGGAGCAAAAGAGCCGGGGTCAGCATTCCAGGGGAAGAACCTCCTGAGTGTGGCCCTGGCAGGGATGCCTGGGACAGTGACATCTGCACTCCCTTCAGCTAATGGGCAAGAGACAGTGGCAGCCCTGCAACATAATTCCCAGGTCCTCGTGCACAATGAAAATGCAGGGCCCTTTGCTCAAAAAAGAAGAATTTCAGGCCCGGCACGGTAGCTCACGCTTGTAATCCCAGCACTTTGGAAGGCCAAGGCAGGAGGATCACCTGAGGTCAGGAGTTCGAGACCAGCCTAACCAACTTGGAGAAATCCCGTCTCTACTCAAAAGACAAAGTTAGCCGGGTGTGGTGGCGCATGCCTGTAATCCCAGCTACTTGGGAGGCTGAGGCGGGAGAATCCCTTGAACCCAGGAGGTGGAGGTTGCGGTGAGTCAAGATCGTGCCATTGCATTCCAGCGTGGGCAAAAAGAGTGAAACCCTGTCTCCAGAAAAAAAAAGAAAAAAGAATTGCAAGATGGTGACAGAGGAGCATCCCCAGGCGTGGGGGCCCTTCTGAGCCAGCACAGGCCACACACTCATGAAGCCACCGAGGTGGGCAGGCAGCATGTGGGGGACGAAATCAGTCCAGTCCCCAGCCAGGTACCTTCTCTGCACAGGGCACCGTTTTAGCCACCGAGGATTCTGCAGTGAGCAAAACAAATGATGGCCCTTGTCCCCTTGGTGTGTGTAGTTGAGTGATGGAGATGCATAAAAGCAAGAGCAGAAGGAGGTTGACGTGTCAGGTGGCGATGAGGGCCACAGAGTCAAGCACAGTAGCTGCGGGGCGTGCAGGGCGGGCAGGGTTCACTTCAGATGGGCAGAGCATGCTGAGTGAGTGACCTGTGGGTAAAGACCTGAAAAACATCAGGGAGGCCGTGGGGTTACTAGGGAAGAGGAGTCCGCACATGCGCACAGGGTGAGGAAGGCCGCGGGGATAACTAGAGACAAGGAGCCGCACATGCGCACAAGGTGAGGAGGGCCGTGGGAATACCTAGGAAGAGCAGCTGCGCATGCGCACAGGGCACGTGCAAAGGCCCTGCTGCAGGGCGACCTGTATGTTGGAGGGAAGTCTGGAGGCCTGTGTACCTGCAGCAGGAGTGATGGAAGTAATGGGAGCTAAGAGCAAAACAGCAGCCCCTCACACACAGCCATTGTCCAGTCTCAGCCTCCCCTTCTGGCATGGTCACTGTCCAGTCTCAGCCTTCCCTCCCGGTGAGACCGGTGCTGCCAGGGAGGGGGTCTTCAGGAGAGGGGTGGGAGGATCTGACTCATGTTCTCACTCCTTTTTTTTTTCTTTTTTGAGATAGCCTGCTGCCCAGGCTGGAATGCAGTGGCGTGATGTCAGCTCACTGCAACCTCCTCCCAGGTTCAAGCGATTCTCCTGCCACAGCCTCCTGAGTAGCTGGGACTACAGGCATGCACCACCACGCCCGGCTAATTTTTAAAATTTTTACTAGAGACAGGGTTTCACCATGTTGGTCAGGCTGGTCTCGAACTCCTGACCTTGTGATCCACCCATCTCAGCCTCCCAGAGTGCTGGGATTACAGGCGTGAACCAAAGTGCTCAGCCTCTTTTTTTCTTTTCTTTTTTTTTTTTTTTTGAGACAGGATCTTGCTCTGTTGCTGAGGCTGAAATGCAGTGATACAGTCATGGCTCACTGCAGCCTCAACCTCCTCGGCTCAAGTGATCCTCCCACCTCAGCCTCCCAAGTAGTGGGGACCTCAGGCACATATCTCCATGCCTGGCTAATTTTATTTCTTTTATTTTTCGTAGAAACAAAGTCTTTCTGTGTTGGTCAGGCTGGTCCTGAACTCCTGGCCTCAAGTGATCCTCCTGCCTCAGCCTCCCAAAGTGCTGAGATTACAGGCGTGAGCCACCGCACAGAGCCTGACTCATGTTTTCCCAGGGAAACATTCGGTGGGTGTGGAGGTTAGACCAAGGATTAACATGTAGGAGGATCTAAGTGACACCAGTGAGGAGGGGATGGGACCAATCCTGCCAGAGATGCTGGCCTGGACTAGGGCAGTGACAGTGGCCATGGGGAGACGGGCTAGGGTTTCGAGTGTGCTCTGGGGGTGTCTGGGAGGCAGAGCTGATGGACAAGCTACAGGTGCACAGGAAAGGCCCCAGGGCTGGCTCCTAGGTTTTGGCCTGGGCCATGGTCAGGAAAGATGGCATTGCCACTAACCAAGAGGGACACCAGTGCCAGCAATGTCTGAACAGAGGGGGAGGGGCCGGTGAGGCTGGAGACCCCTTTGCTTGCCAGGAGAAACCCCTGACTGGAGAGGTGGGGGTGGGATTCCTGTACGGCTAATATTAGTAATCGCCACACACCAAGGCCTGACTTGTGCCAGGCCTTGCACGCTTTATGTCTGGAAATGCTCTCACGCCTCCGAGAGGCCCTGTTAGCACCCACTGCTCCAGCTCAGGGAAGGCGCCAGCAGCCAAGGCCACAGGCTGGTGAGTGGCAGAGCAGAGATTTGAATTCATAGCTGTCTGGCTCCCTTGTTCAGCCTTGTGGGTCATCAGGGGACCCACACTCTGCGTCCAGTGGCTGGGACCGAGGCCAGGACAGCTAGGGCTGCTGCGGCTCAATGTGCAAGCCCTGTGCCTCGACTCCCTCAACTCCCCTGCCCTCAGCACCCGCCCCCCGTCCTGGGCCTGGACAAAGGGGCCTCTGTCCTGCCAGCTCCCCTCTCAGAGTGACTGACCCACAAATGGGTTATGTAACCACGGCCCAGATAGGCAGGGGTTTGGCCCGTCTGCTTGGACTGGAGCCCACTGGGAGGGCATTGGTGGGCTTCCCTCCTGTGGTAGCTGGCTGGGAGAGATCAGGTTGAGGGGGGACCCAGGAGGTTGCTGGGGCCCTGAAGGGAGGGCGTGGGCCCCTCTGGCCTCAGGTGCTCCTAGCCCCGCCGGGGAGGAGGCGGCCGTTCTCGTGAGGTCGCTCAGAGGTGCCAGCCCACTCGCCCGCCTCCCCATTCTGCTCATCCACACTGGCTGTGGCCCAGGGCTGGCACTGGGGGTGCTGCATGGTGGAGATGAAGATCCTCCCCCAGAGATACCCCCATTTCCGGGTGTTCCAGCCTCCCTGGCCACCCCCGGCCCCATCTGGATCCTTCTGAGAGACAGATTGGGCCGGCTCTCTCCCTCCCACCATTGGCAGGTGCTCAGCCAGTGTCCTGAGGGAGGGATGCGCATGCACATGTGTGTGCCTGTGTGGGTGCATGGCCTTGCCTACTGTCCCCAGGTGGGAACAAGGACCTCAGGCCAGAGTCCTTAGTACTGTGAACCCCCACATCTCAGGACAATGGACACCAATGCCCAAGCGGCTGGTACCTGGGTGCGGGGCAGAGCTGAAGGTGTGAGTGCGGGAGTGGACGAGTGTCTGCAGACTGAGAGTGCAGCAGAGTTGTGCCTGCCAGGCAGATGGCTGGTACCCTCTCCCTGCCCTCGGGCTGCCTGAAGGGGCTGGCACAGCCTGCCCTCACCAATTCTCCTTCCATCCCTAGAGCTCCTGGGTTCCACCAAGAAGATCAATGTCAACTTCCAGGACCCCGACGGGTGAGTTCTGAGCCGGACAGTGCCTGCCTGCATGAGAGAGTGACTCCTGGGGAGGGAGGGGTGCTGGGGCCTCTGCTCTATGCATCCTCTGCCTGTGCCAGCTTCTCGGCTCTGCACCACGCGGCCCTGAATGGCAACACGGAATTGATCAGCCTGCTGCTGGAGGCCCAGGCCGCTGTGGACATCAAGGACAACAAAGGCAAGACTGGCCCAGGGCCTCCGGCAGGGACAGGGGCAGAGGCAATGAGGGGGCTCCCCAGGGCCTGCGTGGATCCTTGGCTGAGTTCTCAGCCCAGAGTCTCAGTCCAAGTTCAGGCATGTCCTTGTGGGATCAGGATCCTGGAGGCCAGGGGTGGGCTTGGGGTCAGGGGTCAGCTCCCAGCATCCCCCACTCCCCAGCATTGGGCTTGGGGTCAGGGGTCAGCTCCTAGCGTCCCCTACTTCCCAGCGTTGGGCTTCAGGTCAGGGGTCAGCTCCCAGCATCCTTCCAGCCCCCAGAGCTGGGCTTGGGGTTGGGGGTCAGCTCCCACCACCCTCTATCCCCCAGGGTTGGTCTTGCAGTCAGTGGTCAGCTCCCAGCACCCCCACCCCCCAGCACTGGGTTTGGGGTCAGGGGTCAGCTCCCAGCACTCTCCCACTCCCAGGGTGGGCTTGGGGTCAGGGGCTGGCTCCCAGCATCCTCTCACCCCCAAGGCATGCGGCCGCTGCACTACGCAGCCTGGCAGGGCCGGAAGGAGCCCATGAAGCTGGTGCTGAAGGCAGGCTCTGCTGTGAACATCCCGTCCGATGAGGGCCACATCCCCCTGCACCTGGCAGCCCAGCATGGTCACTATGATGTGGTGAGGACCGAGTGGGGATGGATGTGGGGGCAGCACAGCCTGAGGATGCCCGGGGCGAGGATGCCCAGGGCCAAGGATGCTCAGGGCCAAGGATGCCCAGGGCCGAGGATGCCCAGGGTGAGGATGCCCAGGGCCGAGGATGCTCAGGGCCAAGGATGCCCAGGGAGAGGGTGCCCCGGGTGAGGATGCCCGGGGCTGAGGATGCCCAGGGTAAGGATGCCTGGGCTGCAGATGCCCAGAGCTGAGGATGCCCATAGCTGAGGATGCTCAGGGCCAAGGATGCCCAGGGCTGAGGATGCCTGGGGCAAGGATGCCCGGGGCCGAGGATGCCCGGGGCTGAGGATGCCTGGGCTGCAGATGCCCAGGGCTGATGATGCCCGAGCTGAGGATGCCCGGGCTGAGGGTGTGCGGGGCTGAGGATGTGCAGGCTGAGGATTCGAGGGCCTGACTGCACCCTTGGCCTCTAGTCTGAGATGCTGCTGCAGCACCAGTCCAACCCATGCATGGTAGACAACTCGGGGAAGACACCCCTGGACCTGGCCTGCGAGTTTGGCCGTGTTGGGGTGAGTCCTCCACGGAGCCCCGTGGGGTGGAGCTGGGGAGCCCCACACCAGGGCCCTTCTACCCTGACCCCTCCTTCAAGGTGGTCCAGCTGCTTCTCAGCAGTAACATGTGTGCGGCGCTGCTGGAGCCCCGACCGGGGGACGCCACTGACCCCAACGGCACCAGCCCTCTGCACCTCGCAGCCAAGAACGGCCACATCGACATCATCAGGTAGAGCCAGTGGCAGGGAGGGCCTCTGGGTCCCTGGAGTTCAGCGGCAGCCTGGGGCTCGGGGCACCGGCTTCTGGCTTGGGGATGGGGCAGGAACATGCAGGGTCCCAGGTCTATGGTCAAGCCTCTGGCATGGCCTCCAGCGCCCATGTACAGGATGAGCTAGAGGGGCTGGGGAGGGGGTTTCTGCTTGCTCTTTCCCGGCCCCGCCACCCCTGGGTGCACTCAAGGAGGTGCTGAACTTCTCTGAGCCTCAGTTTCCCATCCATAAAGTGGGGCTCACAGCAGTGCCTACAATAGCGTCAAACAAGAGAGCAGCTGGGAAGTCTTAGCGCCGGGAGGGCCCTTCAGCAACACTTGCTGTGGGCCCGGTGTGGTGGCTCACACCTGTAATCCCAGCACTTTGGCAGGATTGCTCGAGGCCAGAAGTTCAAGACCAGCCTAGACAACAACATGTCAAGATCCTATCACTACAAAACAGAAAAACGAGCTGGGCGTGGTGGCACACACCTGTAGACCCAGCCCCTTGGGGAGCTGCGGCAGGAGAACGGCTTGAGCCGATGAGGCTGAGGCTGCAGTGAGTGGATTGCACCACTGTACTCCAGCCTCGGTGTCAGAGAGACCCCATCTCTAATTTTTTTTTAAATTTGAGACAGAGTCTCGCTCTGTCACCAGGCTGGAGTGCAGTGGTGTGATCTCGGCTCACTGCAACCTCCGCCTCCCGGATTCAAGCAATTCTCCTGCCTCAGCCTCCTGAGTAGCTGGGACTACAGGCACGCACCACCACACCCAGCTAATTTTCGTATTTTCAGTAGAGATGGGGTTTCACCATGTTGGCCAGGATGGTCTCGATCTCCCGACCTCGTGATCCACCTGCCTCAACCTCCCACAGTGCTGGGATTACAGGTGTGAGCCACCATGCCCGGTCTCATCTCTACTTTCTTAAAAAGTGAGCTGAGTGCAGTGGTTCAAAATGTCTGCAATTCCAGCATTTTGGGAGGCCCATGCAGGAGGCTTGCTTGAGCCCAGGAGTTAGAGACCAGCCTGGGTAACATAGCAAGACCTGGTCTTTACAAAAAATAAAAGCAAAACAAAAAAAGAGTTGGAAACAGTTGCACATGCCTGTAATCCCAGATATTCTGGAGGCGGAGGCAGGAGGATTGCTTGAGGCCAGGAGTTTGAGGCCGCAGTAAGCCATGACTGCATCACTGCACTCCAGCCTGGGTGGCAGAGTGAGACCCTGTCTTAGAAAAAGCAGGCCGGGCACAGTGGCTCACTCTTGTAATCCCAGCACTTTGGGAGGCTGAGGCAGGTGGATCAGGAGGTCAGAAGTTCAAGACCAGTCTGGCAAACATAATGAAACCCCATCTTTACTAAAAATACAAAAAATTAGCTGCTTAGGGTGGCAGGCGCCTGTAATCCCAGCTACTCTGGAGGCTGAGGCTGGAGAATCGCTTGAACCTGGGAGGCGGAGGTTGCAGTGAGCTGAGATCGCACCATTATACTCTAGCCTGGGTGAGAAGAGTGAAATACTGTCTCGAAAAAAAAAGAAAAAAAGAGAAAAGAAAAAGTGTTCAGCACAGTGTATGCCAGAGACACAGGGCAGGGCTGGACAGTCGTCAGCCCCCTAGCAGGCCGCGCCGGGGCACCTGGAAATGGAGGCCTGGTTTGGGAGCGCTGGGGCTGGGCTCCTGCTAGAAGGCTCCGCCTGTCCACTTCGCCTTCCTGCCAGGCTCCTTCTCCAAGCTGGCATCGACATTAACCGCCAGACCAAGTCCGGCACCGCCCTGCACGAGGCTGCGCTCTGCGGGAAGACGGAGGTGGTGCGGCTGCTGCTGGATGTGAGTCTGGGGGCCAGGGGCGCTGGGCCCGGTGGGCTGTGGGGGCTCCTGACAGGGCCTCACGTCTCACGTGTGCAGAGCGGGATCAATGCCCATGTGAGGAACACCTACAGCCAGACAGCCCTGGACATCGTGCACCAGTTCACCACGTCCCAGGCCAGCAGGGAGATCAAGCAGCTGTTGCGAGGTGGGCCCGGGCAGGGCAGAGGAGCAGGGGCTGGGGCTGGAGCTGGGCCAGATCAGTCTGCAGGACTTGGGGGGCCCCCTCCTGTATCCCCAGAGGCCTCGGCGGCCCTGCAGGTCCGGGCGACCAAGGATTATTGCAACAATTACGACCTGACCAGCCTCAACGTGAAGGCGGGGGACATCATCACTGTAAGCCTGGCCCCAGGGCTGTCTCGGCAGGGAGGGGGCGGGACCTGGGTATGGGCACCTCAGAACACCCTCCCACTGCAACTGGGGGGCCCTGCGCAGGAGGCACTGAGAAAGGGGGCGTCTCCCTGAGCGCTCCTCACCTTCCTGGCCAGGTCCTCGAGCAGCATGCAGATGGCCGGTGGAAGGGCTGTATCCATGACAACCGGACGGGCAACGATCGGGTGGGCTACTTCCCGTCCTCCCTGGGCGAGGCCATTGTCAAGCGAGCAGGCAAGTCCCACCCCGCCCTGGGGTGGCAGGCAGGAACTCAGCAGTCTGGGCTTGGGGGCTGGAAGCGGCGAGTGTACTGAAGGCGTGGGGGGTCTAGCAGGGCTGGGGCTCTGGGCGCCGCCGTGGGGTTGAGTGGGGAGCATCTGGGTGCCCCAGCAGCCATCTCTTCGTCCATTCCCACACTTGTTCCCTCATGTGTTCCACCAAGCCCTGTGTGCCGCCACGTTCTGGTTCTGAACTGGCCACCAGGACAGACGGGGACCCGGCTCCCAAGGAGCTTGCCCTGGGGTGGGAAGGGGCAGGGACAGCAAAGTAAACATGGAGGGACATGTACCAACCAGTGACGCAGGGCAAGGGTCGGGCCTGCTTGAGATGGGGCAGCCATAAAGGCCAAAGAATGCCCTGAGAGGTGGGTGGGTTCCAAGTGGCAGGAGCTGTGTGTTGAAAGGGGGCGGGGCCGGGCACGGTGGCTCACGCCTGTAATCCCAGCACTTTGAGAGGCTGTGGTGGGAGACTGAGCCCAGGAGGTCGAGATCAGCCTGGGCAACAGAGTGAGATTCTATTTCTACAAAAAATAAAATTAGCCAAACGTGGTGGTGTGTGCCAGTAGCCCCAGGGACTTGGGAGGCTGGGGCAGGACGATTGTTTGAGCTTGGGAGGTGGAGGCTTTAGTAAGCCAAGATTGTGCCAGACTGAGTAACAGAACAAGATCCTGTCTCAAAACAATAATAATGACAAAAAGGCACTCAAGTGTCTGCTCTTGGTGAAGAAAAAAGGAAAAAACCAAGGCGCTGAGGCAGGCAAGGGCTTGGCACATCTGAGGAACAGGAGGCTGAGGAGAGGGACCAGGCCAGGGGCCCAGGCTGTGAAGCCCCAGGCGGCGGCTCCGAGGGACCAGTTTATTTCTAATGGAGGACACGGAGGTTGACAGGCAGGGCCGGCCCCCCATGGCCATCTAGCTCCTGAGTGGGAGCCTTGGCTCCAGCTTGTGCGGGGGCTCCTTGCCTGCCCCCTGGCCCCCAGCACAGAGGCGTTCACACCGTCCAGCAGTCCCTGGCCCCCCCCGCCCACAGGACCCCAGGGCCACCGGCAGGATGCCTGGGCTAGGCTGCCTCTGCCCAATCCTGCTCTAAATGTCTGGGATGGGAGGAGTCTTCCGAGGGCCTCTCAGCTCCCTGGGGACGACAGTGGGCAGTGGGGCCGCTTGGCCTCTCCCTGCCTCCCCTCTGTGTCAGCAGCCACCCACATTAGCCTAGGACTCAGGAGGCTGTGCTCGGCCCACAGGTCCCCGAGCAGGCACTGAACCAAGCCTGCCCCAGGGAGGCAGCTCATCGGGACCCTCCGCACCCCCAGAGGAGATCTGGGTGCTGAGGAAGCCTTTTGCAGGTAGGCCGGGTCCCCGAAGGGCAGAGGTGGCAGGACTTCCGCAAGGCACCACCGTGGGGCCAGGCAGGGGCCAGCACCGGCCTCATCCTGCCCCCTCGCGCTGGCAGGTGGGGAACGAAGCGGCAGTGTGAGCGGTGTGGCTGGCGGCCGGGGCAGCGGGGGCCACGCCCTGCACGCGGGCTCCGAGGGTGTCAAGGTAGGTGGGGTGGTGGCCGGGGCCAGGGTGACCGGGCTGGGAACGGGCGGGTAAGCCGGTGTTTCTGGGTTGCAGCTCCTGGCAACGGTGCTTTCCCAGAAGTCCGTCTCCGAGTCCGGCCCAGGGGACAGCCCCGTCAAGCCTCTGGAAGGCTCCGCAGGTAAGAGCAAGGATGCTGCCTCCCAGCCTGGCAGGGAAGCAGCCTCACAGCCCTTGTCCCCCACTTACTCTCATCCCCAGGTGTGGCCCGGTCCCAGCCTCCAGTGGCTCACGCTGGACAGGTCTATGGGGAGCAGCCGCCCAAGAAGCTGGAGCCGGCATCGGAGGGCAAGGTACAGGGCTTGGGGGGCTCCCAGCATGGGCTACGGGGAGAGGCGGTCAGGCCTATGGGCACCTACACGGCCTGCCTGGCCTGGCTGCGGCAGGGTTGGGGGCATTGCCAGGCCAGACCCTTTCCTCTGTGTGTGTCATGTGTGTCCGCCCACGTGTACAGGTGTCGTCGTTGTGCAGGCTGTGTGTGTGGGCCAACCTGTGCCTCCGTGTGTGCGTGTGTGTGTGCGGGGTACGTGTGTGATGGTGTGGCTGTGAGCTGCGCACGAGTGTCTGTGTACAGGTGGAGGGCTGGGTATGAGACGGTGCGGTGCGTGCATGGGCACGGTGCATGGTGTGTGAGTACACTCGTGCGTGGGGGAGTCGTAAGCTGCTGGCTGAGTCCTGCACGGAGGCGGCAAGGCGCCCCTACCTGTGGCCACAGAGCCCACCTTCCAGTCCAGCCCCAGGCCCCTTTCCCAGAGTCCCCTCCTATGGGGCCAAACCACCTGCCTCCCCAAGATGGCACGGGCCGTCCCTGGCGCAGGAGCAGGGGACAGTCAGGGAGGCGTGTGGCGGACAACAGCAGCCCCCACCCCGGTGGAGATTCACGAAGAAGGCAGAAGGGTGGAGAATGCTCCAGGAGGTGCCTCGGGGACCGCGGACTGAGGATCATTCACGGGCCAGGCTCGCCAGGGCCTGCTGCAGATGGAGCAGCGGACGACGGACTCAGCGGCTGCATGGCTGGCCGGCCAAGCGGAGAAGGAGGCGCTGCGGTCGCAGGGCACGGCCGGGCGGGCGAGCTGCAGTGGGTGCCTTGTGTCTTCCAGAGTGCCGAGGCCGTGGGCCAGTGGCTCACCGCGTTCCAGCTGCAGCTCTACGCCCCCAACTTCATCAGTGCCGGCTACGACCTGCCCACCATCAGCCGCATGACCCCCGAGGTGAGCTTTCCACACACTGCCAGTGCCAGCTACGTCCCCCGGACAGGCCCAGCCCCCAGCTAACAAGCCTCCCCTCTGCTTAGGACCTCACGGCCATTGGTGTCACCAAGCCGGGCCACCGGAAGAAGATCGTGGCAGAGATCAGCGGCCTAAGCATCCCCGACTGGCTGCCTGAGCACAAACCCGTAAGGTCACCCGCACCCCAGGGGCTGGGCCCAGGACGGTCAGAGAGCCTGCCTCCGTGGCCACAGCCCCCACCCACCCTCAAGGGCTTGAGGGAGAGGAACATGGAGGATGTCCTGCAAGCAGGGAGCCTCATGGGCGGCCCCTGTTCTGTCACTAGGGCAGGGGCGAGGTGATGCTGTCCAGGGGCCATTGGAGCTAAGGGACCCTGAAGTCAGGAGAGTCCCCTCCCCATGTCCATGCTGTCACCAGGACTCCCTCCGCATGCAGACTGTCACACAGGGACCCCCCAGCCACCGTGCCTCCAAGCATTGCCACTCACATGCAGACTGCAGGGGGCCATGCTTAATGGCCTGTGCTCACACGCACCCAGGCACATGCCAGCCCACAGAACACCCTGCAGGCGTCCACCAGCTGCCTGCGTGCACACATGCTCCACCGCACGGGTGGCCCTCACCAACAGCCGACACCCCCGTTTCCGGTGATACCTGCACATGCCATGGCGGGTGTGGTCATTAATGGAGGTGCGTGTGCGGTGGGATGGGTTCTAGGCCTGCAAAAGGTGGGCCCAGGCCTAGCCCGGCCCAAAGCAGACTCTCTGGGCCTCACACTGAGCTCTGGGTTCCCAGTAGGAGAGGTGATCGGTGGCTGTCAAAAGCCACCCGGCAGGCGGGTCTGCACTCACCCTACCTTGCCCCACTCAGTTGGCGGCTCAGTGGTCCTGCTGGGGGTCACGTCCTGGTCCCATGGGCCTTGCCCTGCACCCGGGGTGGCAGAGTGTGCCAAGAGCAGGTGCATGAGTGAATTCCAGCTGGGAGTGTGGATGCCTGGACACTGCTCGGAGAGTGATCAGGTGTTTGTTGGTGCAGACTGCTGTGCGTGTTGGCACGTGTGTTCATCGTGGTTGTGTGTGGCGGTGCATCTGATGCGGGTGGGAAAACAGAGGTCAGCGTGTGGCGTGGGACAGGGTGCTGGTTCCTGTGTGTGGCTGGGAGCGCAGCATGCAGGGCGTGTGTGTGTTCCTGTACCAGGTGTGGCCTGTGCGTCTGTGTCCACGACTCTGGGGTGTGTCTCCTCAGGGTACTGTGCCCGTGGCTGCCTGGCCAGGTGGGAAAGTGCCTTCTTCTGCCCTGCCCTGACAAGGGTGTCCTGTGGACGCAGTCAGTCGTGTGTGTGTAGTCAGCCATGTGTGTGTGCACGTGTGTTCGCTGTGTGGCACGCAATCCCTGGTATCTGAGCCAAGGCTCTGCCTGCGTTTCTAGTGCCAACGCCTTGGGCTATCCGTTCGTCCTTCTGTCTGTTTGTGCCCCACGGGCCCAGTGTTCCCTCCTCTTCCAGCTCCAAGTAGGTGGGCAGGGTGCAGGCAGCCAGCCCAGGTGGCCCCTGTCTGTCTCTGCTCCATAGGCTAACCTGGCCGTGTGGCTGTCCATGATCGGCCTAGCCCAGTACTACAAGGTGCTGGTGGACAATGGCTACGAGAACATCGATTTCATCACCGACATCACTTGGGAGGACCTGCAGGAGATCGGCATTACCAAGCTGGGTGAGGCCCCAGCCCAGACCCTAGCCCTAGTGCAGCCCCAGCCCCCTGCCCCCAGCCCCCTGCCCCAGCCCCAGCCTTAGCCCCAGACCAAGCGCCAGCTGCAAGCTCAGCCCCAGTCCCAGCCCCAGCCCCCATCTGAGCCGGTAGCCCAGCCCCTGCTCCTCCACCTCTTGGTCCACCTGACCTGCCCCCTGTGCCCCACTCAGGACACCAAAAGAAGCTGATGCTGGCTGTTAGGAAGCTGGCAGAACTGCAGAAGGCTGAATATGCCAAGTATGAGGGGGGCCCCCTGCGCCGGAAGGCACCCCAGTCACTTGAAGTGATGGCCATCGAGTCACCACCCCCACCTGAGCCCGCACCAGCCGACTGCCAGTCCCCTAAGATGACCACCTTCCAGGACAGTGAGCTCAGTGACGAGCTGCAGGCTGCCATGACTGGCCCGGCTGAGGTGGGGACCACCGCCGACAAGCCCTCCAGCCACCTGCCACCTACCCCAAGGGCCACCACACGGCAGGAGCCCAGCCTGGGTGGCCGGGCACGGCACATGAGCAGTTCACAGGAGCTACTGGGCGATGGGCCCCCTGGGCCCAGCAGTCCCATGTCTCGAAGCCAAGAGTACCTGCTGGATGAGGGCCCGGCCCCTGGCACATCACCCAAGGAGGCCCGGCCAGGCCGTCATGGTCACAGCGTCAAGAGGGCCAGCGTGCCCCCTGTGCCTGGTAAGCCCCGGCAAGTGCTCCCACCAGGTACCAGCCACTTCACGCCCCCTCAGACACCCACCAAAACCCGGCCAGGCTCTCCCCAGGCCCTTGGGGGACCTCATGGTCCAGCCCCAGCTACGGCCAAGGTGAAGCCCACCCCACAGCTGCTGCCGCCAACAGAGCGCCCCATGTCACCCCGCTCCCTGCCTCAGTCGCCCACACACCGTGGCTTTGCCTACGTGCTGCCCCAGCCTGTGGAGGGCGAAGCAGGGCAGGTTGCCCCGGGGCCCGTGCCCCCACCTGTGCCGACAGCTGTGCCCACACTGTGCCTGCCCCCCGAAGCCGATACGGAGCCGGGGCGGCCCAAGAAGCGAGCCCACAGTCTGAATCGCTACGCGGCCTCCGACAGCGAGCCTGAGCGGGACGAGCTGCTGGTGCCTGCTGGTGCAGGTCCCTACGCCACGGTCCAGCGGCGTGTGGGCAGAAGCCACTCGGTGAGGGCGCCCGCAGGCGCCGACAAGAACGTCAACCGCAGCCAGTCCTTTGCGGTGCGCCCCCGAAAGAAGGGGCCCCCGCCGCCCCCACCCAAGCGCTCCAGCTCGGCCCTGGCCAGTGCCAACCTGGCAGATGAGCCAGTGCCGGACGCCGAGCCTGAGGACGGCCTGCTGGGGGTCCAGGCACAGTGCCGGCGGGCCAGTGATCTGGCCGGCAGTGTGGACACGGGCAGTGCGGGCAGCGTGAAGAGCATTGCAGCCATGCTGGAGCTGTCCTCCATTGGGGGTGGGGGCCGGGCTGCCCGCAGGCCTCCCGAAGGCCACCCCACTCCCCACCCTGCCAGCGCAGAGCCGGGCCGGGTGGCCACGGTGCTGGCCTCAGTGAAGCACAAAGAGGCCATTGGGCCTGGCGGTGAGGTGGTGAACCGGCGCCGCACTCTCAGCGGGCCAGTCACCGGACTTCTGGCCACTGCCCGCCGGGGGCCCGCGGAGTCGGCAGACCCAGGCTCCTTTGTGGAGGATGGCACAGGCCGGCAGCGGCCTCGGGGTCCCTCCAAAGGCGAAGCCGGTGTCGAGGGCGCGCCTTTGGCCAGGGTGGAGGCCAGCGCCACACTCAAGAGGCGCATCCGGGCCAAGCAGAACCAGCCGGAGAACGTCAAGTTCATCCTGACTGAGTCCGACACGGTCAAGCGCCGGCCCAAAGCCAAGGAGCGTGAGGCCGGGCCTGAGCCACCGCCGCCACTGTCCGTGTACCAGAATGGCACTGGCACCGTGCGCCGCCGACCGGCCTCAGAGCAGGCCGGGCCTCCGGAGCTGCCCCCACCGCCCCCGCCTGCGGAGCCCCCGCCCACCGACCTTGTGCACCTGCCCCCACTGCCCCCGCCTGAGGGCGAAGCCCGGAAGCCGGCCAAGCCGCCTGTCTCTCCCAAGCCCGTTCTGACGCAGCCTGTGCCCAAGATCCAGGGCTCACCCACACCCACCTCCAAGAAGGTGCCGCTGCCAGGCCCTGGCAGCCCAGGTAGGCGCATGCGACCAGCCAGGGTGGGGTGAGGGGGGGCAGGAGCCTGTTCCACTTCCCTACGCGCTGGTTGAGGGGTTTTCCTTTTCCTGGATTTGATGGTGGGGTGGGAGTGTGTCCAGGGCTGGGGGCAAGCTGAGCAGGGTCCTTCCTGGTCCGCGAGCAGGCCGTGGGAAGCCGGGACAGGGGGCGCAGGGGCGGAGCTTGTGCCCACCCGGTGCCAGCGTGGTCCTCCCCGCAGAGGTGAAGCGCGCCCATGGCACACCACCGCCCGTGTCTCCCAAGCCGCCGCCGCCACCCACGGCGCCCAAGCCCGCCAAGGCAGCCGCGGGACTGCCCTCGGGCAGCGCCGGCCCTTCGCCCGCGCCCTCGCCCGCGCGCCAGTCACCCGCCGCCCTCGCCAAGCCGCCCAGCACGCCGCCCTCGCTGGCTGCCAGCCCTGCCAAGCCCCCGTCCCCCGGCGCGCCCGCGCTGCACGTGCCCGCCAAGCCTCCGCGCGCCGCCGCCGCCGCCGCCGCTGCGCCCCCTGCCGCGCCAGAAGGCACTTCGGCCGGCGACAGCGCCCGGCAGAAGCTGGAGGAGACGAGCGCTTGCCTGGCCGCGGCGCTGCAGGCAGTGGAGGAGAAGATCCGGCAGGAGGACGGGCAGGGTCCGCGGTAGGTGGGGGGCGGGACCTGGCGGGCGGGGGGCGGGGCTCACCGACAGGGGCGTGCCGTGGGCGGGGCCCTCCCGCCCGCTCACGCCCCCCGCGCTGCGCCCCGCAGCGCCTCGGCGGCGGCGAAGAGCACCGGCAGCATCCTGGACGACATCGGCAGCATGTTCGATGACCTGGCCGACCAGCTGGACGCCATGCTGGAGTGAGCGCCGCCTCGCCGGGCCCGTCCGCGCCGCCCCGGCCCTTCCCGCACACTGACCTATACCTCAGGATGGGCGCGTCTGGGCGCGGCGCGAACGGCTGGGCAGGGCCCCGCAGAAGCACAACTCCGGCCCTTGGTCCCGGGCGCCCACCGAGGACTGCCTGGCGGGGGCTCCAAGGTCTCTGGGCAGACCCCGCGCCCGCGGGCCCACCCCACCCGCTGCTTCCCGTGCAATACCTGCTGGGCCTCCTGCCCACGCGGGAGGGGAGGGCGCCTCGGGACCAGGGACGGGGCAGAGCACAGGCCCGGGCCCAGCACAGAACTGCCCATCCGGACGCCCGGCCAGCCGCTCGGGCGCAGCACAAGGGACAGGGGACCAGGGTCAGGGCTCCCTTGCCCCACCGCAGCCCCAGAATATAAGCTATCAAGAGTATTAATTTATTGGGAATGAGCTGAGGCAGATTTCCCCAGAGAAACAAAAAGGTATAACTTTAACAAATATATATTTAAAGAAAGAAATATTATTGACTCTATAGAAAACAATTTACCAACTGAAAGGACACAGTCGAGCTCCGGACAAAAGCTGTTAAGAGGCCCAGGCCGTCTGCCTGCCGGTCCTTCCCTCCCTCTGGCGAGCGGAGGCCCCAGGCCCCTAGCACAGGTGAAAGGCTGGGGCTGGGAGGCAGGTGCTCTGCCAGGGGCTCCCCCGAGCTTCTCTCCTAAGTTCTCATGCCCCAACAACTCGAGGATGTGCCTTGCTCGCGACGGCCGTGTCCTCTTGGCGTGGCTGCGTCCCGTGGCGCGGGTGGGTGTGGTGAACGTGGGCATGTCAGCATAGTGGCCACATGAAAGCAGGGCACATGGCAGGCCAGGCTACGGGCTTGCAGCTCATCTGAGGGTGTGCCTGCCCCCTCCCCAGGGCCTGCACAGGCAGCCCGTCCACCCGGCGGTTCACGTGGACGCTTCTGCTCACGGTCCAAGGCTGTGTCGTGTGGTCATTCTCGCCCTCCCTTTTCCTCTCTCTTCCCCCTCGCCTCATCCAAGAAGTACTGACTGGTCTCCTCTATCGTGTTTGCTGATCCACAAGTGTTGGGCACAACTTTGACGTTTCTTAAAAAAATTTTAAAAATGCCGAAAACCAGCGATTGTGGTGTGGGGCGGGTGGAGGTGGCTGGCGGAGGTGGTGTCCAGGCGTCCAGGGCCCCTTCCGCTGTCTTAACCGGTGTTTCCCTTTGAGGGAAGTTCCCAGCTGTCCCCCAGGGCCTCTCCTCAGTGAACGGCCCAGGCTGGGCTCCAGCAGGCAGGCAGGGGAGGTCTGGGCGAGGCGCTGCCATTGGCTGTCAATAAACAGCAGGAAACAGAGGTGCCTGGCTCGCTTTTTGGGGGTGCATGTGTTGGGGGAGGTGGGACTGGAGGCCAGCAGCCTGGATGTGACGAGCTGCCTCCTACCAGGGAGGGGAACCCCGGAGTGGGCCGAAGGAAACTGCCCCATGCCCCCCATTTGTGGCAGCCGGTGCACAGACCTCAAGGCCACTCACACCCCCTTGTCCCGAGGAGCTGTCCCTGCTCACAGCCACAGTCTGTGGAGTGTTTATTTCAACCGGGAAGTAATCAAATCTACACACAGTCTAAAAACAGTAGAAAAGGTGAGTAAAAAGGCCCTTGCTCCATCTAGGGTGGGGATGGAGGGTGGGCCCGGGCAAGTGTCGTACCTGGCACCCAGAGAGAGGGGCTGGGCTCTGTCCTGGCAGCGGCAAGGACAGTGCCGAGTAGAGGGAGGCTCGCCGAGCATGGGGCAGGGAGGATACTACCCGGCTGCCAGAGCCTGTCCACCTGTGCCCATGGGGCAGGCGGAAACCCAGAGACCACCCCATGTGGCCAGCCTGGCTCAGAAAGGTCCAGGGCCGGTCCAGTGGAAGCTATGGCCTGGTCTGGATCCTGTTAGCAAGTCCAAACCTGCAGGGAAAGGGCTGCTTCACCAGGGTGTCCTGTGGCCGGCCACCCTGCCCCAGCCACACCTGCCACACATACCTGCCCTCCACCACCTCATGCTGGGGCTACCAGCTCCTCACTCCCCTCCTCTCCCCTGCTCCATCCCTCGCAGCCCCTTTGAATGGCCCAAGCCTCCGGCACTGACCTTCACAGTGCTATCCACAGCCCCTGAGAAGAGCCGGCCCCGGGACACGGCCAGCGCAGTGACGCTGCCCTGGTGACGCAGCAGGGTCTGCGTGCAGATCATGTTGTCCATGCTCCAGACCTGGGGGCACATGGGACGTGAGGGCCCGCCAGAGCCTGGATGCCTGCCCTCTGAGCCTCCCGCCACCACTGGGCCAGCACACACCCTGAGGGACCGGTCGTAGGATGCACTGAAGACTTTGGTCTGGTCTGGCGTCGAGATGACCGCCAGGGCATACACCGTGCCCACATGGCCCGTGAGCGTCCGCACCTGCTCCTTGGACTCAATGTCCCACACCTGGGAGGGATGGGCACAGGTGGGTTAAAAACGCTGAGCAAGGCGGGAGAGGTGAGGTCAGAGTCTGGCCCTGCACCCAGGCCTTACGTGGATGAGGTTCTCGTAGGTGCCACAGACAATGTGGTGATTTGTCACAGCAATGGAATAGACGCTGCCGCCAGACGTCTGCAGGACGTGGATGCAGTCGAGGGTTCGGATGTCCCAGATCTATGAGGAATTGTGGGCCACTTGGTTCCAGGCCAGGTGCCTCATCCCCAGGGCCTTTGCGCCCCCAGGGCTTCAGCACCGCTGGGCATCCACCCACCCAGCCAGGGCGTGTGCAAAGTTAGCAACAGGGCCGATGGAGCCCTGGGTGCTGGCCTGGGAAGTGCCGGCAGGGGGCAAGGCCCTGTGGCCACCAGGTGTGCTCAGGCTCACCTTGATTGTCTGGTAGGAGCCGCTGTACAGGTAGCTCTGGGCAGCCACCAGGGCCCGCACCCAGTGGTTGAGGCCTGTGAGTTCCTTCTTCAGCTTCAGCTCCGTGCCCACAATGTCCCAGACCTGCGGGGATTGCAGGGATTGTGGGCTAGGCGAGCAAGGGACGCCTCAGTGACCCGCACATGGGGGCACACCCTCCGCCCCTACCTTGATGGCCTTCAGGGAGCCGCTGAAGAGCATGTTGTGCGAGGAGACCAGCGTGCACACCGGGTTGTCGTGGGCGCGGATGGTATTCACCTTCTGTAGGTTCTGGATGTCCCACACCTGATTATGGGAGGACCAGAAGCCTCAGGGCACCAAGCCCTACCACCTGGAGTCTGGAGCCCAGAGCCCAGATGGGGAGAAACAGGTCCCTGGGGCACCCACATACTGGGCGGGCCTGGGCTCCCTCCCGCCTACCCTGCCTGCAGGCCCCACTCACAATGATGGTGCAGTCTGCAGAGCCGCTGTAGAGTTTGCACCTGGGGAAGCAGAGACAACGAGTCAAGGTGGGAGAAGCTGTGTTCCTGCTGACGCCGCCCTGGCCAGGCCTGAGTTTCGTGCCAACCATCAGGAACCAGCAGCATGGCCCAGGGCCAAGGCCACTGCTGTGTCCCTAAGCCCCAGCCTGTTTCCAGTCTCCATATGGGAACCTTGGCAGGGGTGGGCCAGCCCCTGATGCCTGCCTAGAAAGCATTTGACAGCGAGCCGGGAGGTAATTACCCGCCCATTAGCACTGAGTCAGTCCCGGAGCCTGGTGCTGGCAGCCAGGCTGCCACCTCCTGAGAGCGTCTCACACACACACTTGCTCGCTCCCACAAAGCCTCACGACATGAGGCAGGAGGCAGGAAGCAGAGAGGCCACCCTGGAGGCAAAAAGGTGGCTGAGGTAGATGCTCCGCAGTCCCTGTGCCCAGGGCTCTGGCTGCAGGACGAGGACAGCTGAGCTCCTTCCTGCCTTTGCCCCCTAAGGTCCCACCCATCTTCTGGTTGCCTAAGGTGCATCGGGCCAGGGCAAGGCTCTGCTGGGAGACTGGCTGCGTTCATCCAGGTATTGGGAACACACCACTTTGGAGATGGTGCAGGCCACACAGAGGCCCACACACTGCCACCAGGGAGCCAGCACTGCTCTGGGGGGAGGGCACCCTACAGGTGGGGCACACACATAGCTACATAGGCTCAAGCTCGAGGCTCATGGCTCCTGGGGTGGTAGCACCGTGTCTCCTGTCCTGAGGGTTACTGGTCACACATGTGCCTGGACTCACCCCTGGATGCAGAGAGCCAGCACGATGCCATCATGGCCCTCCAGTGTCTTCTGGCACTTGTAGGTGGTACATGTGTCCCACACCTGCAGAGACCAGGGCCACAGTGGGTCCCAGCAAGGTCAGCCCAGTGCCAAAGGGCAGCATGGCAGGAATGAGTCAGGGAGCCCTGCCTATGGGAAAGAAGGGCCCCCACCATGGGAGAAAATCCGCCCAGGAGAAGGTCCCACCCACTGATAGGCAGGCTGGCAGTGCCAGGTATGCAGCAGTACCCAGCCCGGCCAGGCTGCAGAGACTGAGGTAGGACCCTGCCCACCTTGATGGTCTTGTCAGAGGAGCCGCTGAAGAGCAAGTCACCCATGGAGTAGACGCAGAGACACCACACAGGGCCCTGGTGGCCCACAAAGGTCCCTTTGCACTTGAAGATCTGCTGAGGGTCATAGGCTGCAGAGATGGGAGCAGCTGGTGAGGACCCGATGGGGGCCTCGGGGAGGGTGGGTGGGAGCCGCGGCAGGCCCATACTCACAGCCTAGGATGCCCATGTTCAGCCTCGCGTTGATGTGGGACAGCTCATCCTGCAGGGCAGAGGGCGGGTGGGCGGGGCTGCTGCGGGGCCAGTGTAGCCCCTCTGTGCCTGCTGCTCTGTGCCAGGGGTGGGCAGGGGCAGTAACAGCCCCCGTCACACACAGACCCCTGATCCTGACTAGTGGGCCCAAGGCCAGGGGAAGCCTTCCTGCTGGGGCTGCCAGCCTCCAGGGGTCTCATAATCCAGCCCCTGAAGCCCCTCCCACTCACGTTCAACATGGACGCATCCCGCCGGAACTCCATGAGGTCCTCACTGAGCTTGCTCTGGTTTTCGTCCAGGACATCTGAGTAGCAGGAGGAGAGGGGGTGTCACTGGTGCCCAGAGCAGGGGCCAGGCCCCCACCTGCCCCAGTGCCCACCCTTACCAAACTTGAGCTCCAGGCTCTTCTCCAGCTGGTCAATCTTCTCTGAGAGCTTGCCCAGCATGGAGCGCAAGAAGGCGATCTCCTGGTCCTTCTGAGCCAGCGCCACGTGCATCTCGTGGAAGCGGTCATCCGTCTGCTGCAGGAACTCCTTCAGGCCCTCAAATCGGCAAGTCTCCAGGTGGGTCTCGTAAGTGTCCTGGTTCCCAATGAATGTGCACCTGCGGGGACAGGAAAGCTGCCCACCTGCCTGCCTGGCGGCCCCTACCAACGCCTCCTCTCCCTGAGAATCCCCTTTTGAGTGCTCCAGCCCTGTGGCCGCTGTACCCCAGGTCCAGAGGCCCCCACCCACACCTGCCTTCCTGCCCCTCCTCTGCACCCAGCCACCCCCGGGCTGCTTCACAAGCAAGGTCCTATCACACCACCCCTGCAGAGGTCTTCAAGGGGTCCTCCCTCCCTAAGGATAAAACCCACGCCCCTCCGCCACCTCCCTGCCCTCAAGAACTGGGCCCCTGCCTCTCCTCCCACCCTCCGTCCCTCTCCAAAGCTCTCGACCCCAGCATTTGCTCAAATCCGACCCTGCTGGGCTGGCTGTGGGAGCATCTATGCCTGCCTTCCCAGACGCCCTCAGCTCCCCCTCTATGTTTCCTGGGGCTTGGGCCCCTGCTGGGCTCCTGGGCCTCCTGGAAGATGACAGACCCCGGCGTGGCCCCAGCTCCGACCCACCTCCCCGGGACCATGTGGAGGGACCCTGCCCGCCCCTGCCCGCCCCCCCACTCACCCGTACTTGGAGTGGGGACACTTGATGTGCTCACACTCCTTGAGGTGGGCCTCCAGGTTCATCTTGAGCAGTGGGGGGCAGCTGGGGTTGTTGGGGCACCGCACGGGCCTGTAGTCACAGCTGCCCTCGTGGTCCCTGTGCCAGGGCGGGACGCAGGGAGGCCTGAGCCAGAGCCCCGAGAGGCAGCCCCCGGGGAGGCAAAGGTGGCCAGGGAGGGGCACTTACTTCCGGGCACTGAGCTTGATGGTGAAGGGGCACCCCCGGGGGTCCACTTCAAAGATGGGGGGCTTCCCACTGCCTGCCACCCGGCAGCCGTGCCGGCAGTGGATGAAGAGCTCTCCGATCTGCTCGGCCACTGCGATGTTGTTCACCACCACGGTCAGCTTGACGTTGTCCACGGGACACTTCTCTGCGGGAGGAGGGTGTGCTGACCCCCACGGCCTGCCTGGAACACGCTCCCTCACCAGGTGGGCACGGGCCTCTAGCGGGGGCCAGACATCCTGTCCATCTGCCCCTCTGAGGCACACAACATAGGTATGGGGGCACAGCTGGGCCACCAAGAAAGACCAGCAGGTGATGAGGGAGTGTCACCTGTGACACTCTCAGCTGTGCCTGGAAAAGTGTGGGGTAGGGGCCAAGAGGGCAGAGGGCAGAGGGTGGAGGGGCAGGAGCCAGCACCGACGGGAGGTCGACAGCCTCACCAGTGAGAGCGGCTTCCCCAGGGGCGCCAGCCCTTGTCTGAGAAGCCCCAGCCCACAACCACGGGGGGGGTCTCTGAGTTTGGGGTGACCCCGCTCTGCTCCTGGAGGTCCCGAGCCTCAGCCTGAGCGCCCCCGGGCCCGCTGCAGCCCTATCCCAACCCCAGCAGAGGCCAGAGCGGCCCCGATGCGGCGGAGGAGAAGAGGGGAGCTGCCCGCCTCTGCTCGGCAGCCTGGGCCTGGCCACTGGCAGGCCGGGGCCGGGGCACGAGCCTACCTGACTTCAAGGCACATCTTCTACAGAACGTGTGCTGTGGGGGCAAAGGGGAGACTTGAGGGCGGCCGCAGGGTCCTCTTTTCCCCAAGTCCACGGCCACGACAGCCACAGGCCTCACTGTTCCCCAAGCCCAGTGCAGCCAGACCAGGCTTCGCCCACATCTCAGGCTCCACAGGTCAGGAGCCAGCAGCACCGGCCCCTGAGAGCCCTGAGGGCCTGTGGGGGCCTCCACAGCATGGGGGCTGGGAAGGATGGTGGGCTCACCCCACACGTGGTGATCACGGGGTCTTTGAAGACACTGCAGCAGAGCTGACAGCACAGCTTCACCGAGGGCTGCTCTGCAAACACCAGCGGCTCCTGGAACCCAGCAGGAAAGGCAGGCTATGGCAGGAGGCCACCCTCAGCCACGCCATCACCTGGCACCCAGGCTCTCCCAGCCAGGCCCGGCTGTCCTCTGGGGATGGGGGCACGTCCTGAGAGAGGCCTGCTTAGATCTGGGGGCCTTGATCAGGGCCTAAGAGGGAGAGCAAGACCTGTGACCCCAGAGGCAGAGCCCAGCCCAGGAGGGTGAGTCTAGCCCCTCGGTCTCGCCTGCCCTTGCCGCCTCCTTCCTGGGGTGAGAATGGAAAGGGCCCAGCTGGGGCCCCATACTTCCCACTGCCAGTTCCCAGGCAGCGCTGAGAAGGGGAGTGGAAGAATGTGCCCAGGGGACCCGGCCCGGCCCCTCGAGTCCCCACCTCGGACCCGCTAGCACTGCAGGCCCGGCTGCCCTCTCCCTGTGAGCTGGGCTGGCACAGCAGAGGTGAAGGTGCCTCTGTGCCACCACTGCGGTGACAGCCTGGAAGTCCCCCACACCTACCGGCTCCTCCTCCTCCTCGGGCAGTGAGAATGTGGAGCGCAGGGACATGCTGGACTCCGAGTGCAGGGAGCGGACGGAGATGGCGGAGTCAGAGCGGCGGGGGGTGCTGATGGGGGGCTGCGCAGAGGGAGAGGCACCCGTCAGGGGGCTCTGCACAGGGTTGGGGCGTGGGGAGGACAGGACTGAGCCCGGCAGAAATGGGAGGGCAGCGGTGCCCCTGGGGCCACCCCTCTCCCCGTGGGCACTCTCGTCGTCCACAGGGGCCGTGGGTGAGCATGGGAGCTGATGCAGCCCAGGTCCCTGCCTGCCCGCCCGGGCGGCCTGGGCCCCGGTGCTGGGCTGCCCGCCCGTGCCTGCCACCTCTCTTTGTGTAAATGGAGGGACTTCCTGCTATTCAATTCCACACACCCGGGCTGCTTCCTGCTTCCCGTGAGGGAATGTGGGCCGCTGAGGGGGCACCTCCACCAGCCAATCCCGGGCAGCCGAGGCCGTGACCGCGGATGGAGGGGCCAGGAAGGCTGGCAGGAAGAGGCGGCTGGGCTCCTGGTGCCCCCTTGGGACTGGCTGCTGATCTGGCCTGGCTGGCCAGGGACACCAGGCGCAGCCAGGAGGCTCCGAGGGAAGGCAGGGCCAGGCCCCCACAGAGCCTCGGCTGAGCCTCCCAAGGGCAGCAGTGAGGGCCTCCGCCACCTACAAGGGAGCCTGGGGGAGGGGCGGGCACTGCCCCTTCCTCCCCTCTGGCCTGGAAACCTCCAGAAGTTTCCGAGAGCCACTGCTGCCCAAGGCTCCTCTCCCAGTGCTGTGACTGCAGAGAGGCCCGGCCCCAGCGCGCAGCCACCCGGGGCCACCAAGCACTGCTTGCTGCTGCTCTGCTCAGCCTCTGGCCCCTCCCCGGCAGCCTGGGCATGAAACCCACAGAGAGTGGAGGTAGAGCCCGTCCTGAGGCCGGCGGAGGGAGCGCCCACCTCCCTGTGGGTCCCAAGGGCCTGTCTGCAAGGAAACAGCATGTGGAGAGCAGAGGGCAGTCGGAGGAAGTGAGTCACAGGCCCCACGGCAGCAGCGGGAGCCCAAGCAATGACAGCAGAGCAGGAGCTGGCATGGGACCCCCTCTCTCTGGCCTGCCCTGCCTGCCACTACCCCAGAGTCTCCCACCCTCCTGGGCGCAGGGGCTGACAGTGGCCAGGCCTGAGGGCAGGGGAGAGGGCAGGAGGGGGACCACCCGTGTGGCCCTAACAGCAAACAGAGAAGGTGCCCGCCCCTCCTTAAAGCCATCGTGACCCATGGGGATAGCAGGCAATTATGGGAACCACAAGCATAGCGGACTCGTGGCCTTTGGGTCGTGGAGACTGAGGCAGGTAGAGGCCCAAGGGAAGGGGCCCAGACGTACCCAACTCATCCTCAGGGCCTAGCACAGTGCCTGGCACACAGGTGTCTTTGGTCAATTAATTAAAAATTGTTTTTCTGGTCGCGCAAGATGACTCATGCCTTGTAATCACAGCATTTTGAGAGGCCGAGGTGGACGGATCATGAGGTCAGGAGTTTGAGACCAGCCTGGCCAACGTGAGAAAACCCCATCTCTATTAAAAATACAAAAATTAGCCCTGCATGGTGGCGCACACCTGTAATCCCAGCTACTCAGGAGGCGGAGGCAGGAGAATCACTTGAAGCTGAGAGTGGAGGTTGCAGAGAGCTGAGATTGCGCCACTGCACTCCAGCATGGGTGATAGAACCAGACTTCATCTCAAAAAACAAAAGGATTAAAAAAAAAAACTTTTCCTGTTATTGTTAGAAAGTAAAAAAGACGAGGCCTCAGTCCAAAGGGGGCCAGCAGGGCTGCCACACCTCGTGACCAAGTCATTGGAGAGAGGCACCCCTGCCCCCCGGAGCCCAGCAATGAGTGCCAGTGACCAGGATGGCAGAGAATGGCCACTGAGACCCTGGCCACAGGGCTCAGGCACCAGCAGCCAGTCCCTGACTGCCCTGAACCCGTCTGCACCCCACACAGCCAGCAACAGGGAATTCTCTGGCTCCCCCAGCACTCAGCACAGGTTCTGCAGCCCCGGGCCATTGCCTTTGGTGTCCCCACAGCTTAGGTCCACACACATTTCCCCTCCCTCCTCTCATCAGGACCCCTCCTCAAACCCTGCCTTGACCCAGCAACCCCGCTCATCCCTACCCAGCAGCAGAGCAAGCTTTCACAGCATTTACTTTACTGTGTTACTCTCCTGATTGAACCTTCTGTGGCTCACACCTCCCTTGAGATGGAGTCAAACACGCCTCATCCTGACCTGCAGGTGCCACACCCTCGGGCCCAGCTGCTCTTACTGGCTGCCTCCTGCCACCCACAGTCCAGCCCCGGGAGACTCTTCTCACAGACTCGCCATGGATGGTAAGGCCTCAGGGAACCCACAGGTGCTGCTCCTCCCCTCTGCCTCACCAGCTCACGGTCAGCTCCTCCTGGGACCCGGCCCCCCAGGAGGGAGGCTGCGGCTCACACCAGCTCCTTCGGGGTGGGGACCTACCATGCTGTCCTCCTCGTCCCGTGGCGAGTAGGCGAGGGTGCTGGAGGAGGACGGTGTCCTGCAGTGCTGCTTGTAGGTGCTGGTCCCGTCGGCTGAAAGGCAAGAGGGCTGGTGGCTGAGCGGGGTCTCTCTCTGCAGATGCAGGGGAGGTGGAGCCCGTACTGGACACCCAGCCCTGTGGACCCCTGTAGCTCACAGCCCTCCCCAGGGCCAGGCAGGCAGGAAGGTGTGCAGGGATGACGCAGGGAAGCTTCGGTTCCCTCCCAAGGTCAAATCAGTGCCAGGAGCGTGGCCGCTGGGGTCAGCCTACACCTGGACAGTCCCAGCGCTGAGCCCGGCAGCCCCTGACCCTGCCCCTGCCCTGCCTACCCTGGGCAGGATCTTCTTTCAGAAGGGCTTCTACAAGCTCCCCGCACCCCAGCCTGAGTCAGCTGAGGCCCATGGCCGAAACCAAGCCATCACTCTGAAGGCCGCCTGGCAGCAGCCGGAGGTGCCATTTCATTTGACTCTCAAGGTGTCTCTGCCAGGTGAGTTCTCTGACAGCCTCCACTTACACAGGAGGAAGCTGAGGCCGAGGTGTGGGGCTGGTATGGGGAAGGGCTGGGACTGCATCCTGGTGTCTCTGGCCCAGCCAGGACCAGGAAGGGGCCCTAGCCTTGGTGGCCTCCTCTGGGGCAGGAGCTGAGGTGCCCTCCCTCCTCGTGCCCACATGTCACCCCAGCTTGGCCAGGGCCAGAGGGCAGGGCTGCCCTGGGAAGGGTTGGTCAGTCTACGTGGGAGCCAGAGAGAGCCACCTCCCAGCCTGAGGACCAGCCAGGCTCAGATGTCACAACCAGTCCTGGGCTTGAGATTGAGGCCTCGAGACGCTGCTCTGTGACTGGGCACCTGTGGGTACCCTGCTGCCTGGCTCTGCCCATCCCTGTTGCCAAGTGGCCAGGTGCAGCAGCCATGCCCTTCCCCATCCCGGGCGCCTTCCACCATGTGACAGTGGCCACGGGGTTTGTGAAGGTAGATGAAAAATTAAGGCACCATTTCTTGAAGGGTGGAATTAGGGGTGACATTTACTTATTTTTTCCTCCAAAGGAACCATCTAAGAAAAAAAAAGAGGGCCCTTGTAGAGCTCCTGAGGGGATCAACAGCAGCAAAGAGGTGCTGGAGTGAGCAGGTGTCCTTGGTGGCCCTGTGGCCCCATGGCCAGGTTTATCAGAGGAAACCACGGGAAAGCAATTAAAAAGCTAATTAGCCGCTGGTGTGTTTCTACAAAGGGCAGAGTGCCAGAAAGGAGAGAGAACAAAGTCACCCCGGAGCCCCCGCCCCGCGCCTCGGGAAGGAGGGCACCGCCACTTCCTCATGGCCTCCCCGAGCTTGGTGCTGGGGTTCAAAGCGCAGCCCGCTGGCTCTTAGGGGACAGGACTGAGAAGCAGGGCAGGGAAGCTTCAGGCTTCCATGTGGACCCCGCCCAGTGGTCACGTGCAGGTGAAGATGTACTGGGCTTGGCTTGGTGGCTGATGCCTGTCATTCCAGCACTTTGGGAGGCCGAGGCAGGAGGATCACTTGAGCCCAGGAATTTGAGACCATCTTGGGCAACATGGCGAGACCTCATCTCTACCAAAAATAAATTAGCCAGGTGTGGTGGTGCCTGTGGTCCCAGCTACTTGGAAGGCTGAGATGGGAGGGTGGCTTGATCCCAGGAGGCGCAGGTTGCAGTGAGCCAAGATCACGCCACTGCACTTCAGCCTGGGTGACAGAGTGACACTCGTCTCAAAAAAAAGACAACAGATGTATGGGCCTCTTCCACTCTCTCCTTTCCTATGAATATATATATATTTTCTACTCTTTGTCCCTCTAGAGATCCTATGACTATTTAGCAAGCGCAGCACTAGGACTGAAGCCCTAGGGCCAAGCTCCAGAGAGGACCCCTGGGCACACAGGACCTTTGGAGGCTGGCCAGGAGCCTGGGACTGGGGACAAGCCGGGGTCACCGTGACAAGGACAGGGTTGTGTGCTGGTGCTGGGGATGTCAGGGCAGCCTCCCTGGAAGGGACGAAGAGGGCAGGGGGAGGGCACAGCACAGTGACGAGGCGCAGGGAGCCGGATGCCCAGCTCCTGTCCAGCCGGGAGGCCCAGGGCAGGGAGGCTGTGAGAAACGGGGGCTGGGGTATTAGGCTGCCCACACTCGACTCCAGCCCACAGGAAGTGCCCTTGAGGTCTCAGCAGGGTGGGCGTGGGGTACCCTAGTTACTCCCAGCCTGGGCTGGCCTTGGCTGAAGGGCTCACCTTTTGTGATGGTGGTGACGGCTGAAAAGGTGGGTCCGAAGGTCGTTTCCATTCTGGTCTAGAGGGAGAAGGGGGAGACCTGGCCTCGTCCCCAGACAGAAGGAGGACACGCACATGTGAACCCCACTCACACGCTTAACACGCGACCAGGCCACTCCATGTGGCACTCACATGCCCCAGCAACACACACAGCACAGTTCCCCAAGACCCGAGCTCGCGAGGGGCTTGTGCTGGGAGCTCTGCAGGCAGCACCAGGTCCCTATGGATGCTGGGCGTGCAGAGAGGAAGACCCTTACCCCGGCGGTGATGTCTTGGGTGGGGAGGTTGGTGGACCCCCCGGAGAAACGGTTGTAGCGGGCACTCTTGCCCGAGCTCATGCTCTAAAGAAGCATCTAGGGTCCCTGGGCAGCATCTCCTGTGGGTGGAGCACAGAGGAGGGGCTTGAGAGATGGAGCCTAGGCCCCCGAGAGCCAGCTGGGCTGCTGCAGGTGTGCAGACCTGCCTCGGGCTGCCGCAGCCGCCTTCCACCACCAGCACCAGCTCGGGCGGGCCTATGGGAGGCAAGGGCCCTTTGGCCCCCATACACCCTGAGTATGCACAGTCCCGGATGGCTAGATGGCTGTGTGTCACTATCCCTCAAGGCTTAGCCCTTGTGAACTCCTGAAGACCCCACCCAGCTCTGCCCCAGAGGTGGAAGGACCCCTGCATGGCTCTTTCTACTCCTGTGGGTCCTGAGTCAAAGCCAGTCATTTCCAGGCCGAATGTCCCCATGGCCAAGGCTGGGCCTTGGTGGATAGGCCCAGGGTACGGCCTACATGGCAGGACCCAGTCACGTGGGGACCAGCTAAGACAAGATGAATGTGTTTCCTGCCACGGCAGGTGCGATCACGACCCAGCCAGCACCAGGCAGCAGATGGAGAGACACTGGCCACACCCTAGAGAAAGAACCTGCAGGGTGAAGTCACCAGAGCCCAACTCCGCACAAGCTGTGTGCATGGAGGAAAGCACAGGAGAGAGGTGGGCCTGCCCCTGGAACCCATGAAGGTCGCCCACAGTCCCGGGGACCTGGGGGGGTAATGGAGGCTCAGGGATTGGGGGCAGGGAGAAGGCATGCAGGAATCGCCCTCGGCTGCCAAGGACCCCACCCTCCCCAGCTGGGGTGAGGCCCAGACAGCCTGAACTGCAGGGCTCCTTGACTCCACACGGGAGGTTCAGCCCTTCTGGGAGCTCCAGGTTGGCTCCTGCCCCATGGGAGCAGGGAGGGGATCACCTGCAGCCACTAGGAGACACTGACCTGCAATTTACAAACCCATCGGCTCACTGCCCTGCAAGCTTCCAGGGCCCCAGAGCCAGCTTTGAGCCCTGCCAGTGACACCTGCCTGGGGCCCAGGAGGCCGGAACCCCAGCAGGCACTCCCCCCAACAGGGCGGGCTGGCCCCAGTGCCTGTTGCTCACAGTCTCACAGTCTGGGAGAGCAAGTGTCTGGCTTGTCCCTCGCTCTGAAGTGAGGTGAACAGAAAGGCATGCAGGACCACACGCAAATCAGTCAGAAAGTCCCAGCTGGCCAAGAGCAACTGGGCCACGGAGGGAGACACCACAGGACCTGCGGAGGGGGGTGCACAAAACCCCACTGAGCACCAGCTGAGCGGGAAGGAGGGAGGGGGTTGGAGGAAAGGGCCGCACTGTGCGAAGCTGCTTTCCAGTTCACTCGGGTTCAGTGTTCAGCCCCAGTCAGGGACGCGAAGGTGGGCGGGACACGGGCAGGAGGCCAGCGAACTTTTGTGTCCCGCCCTAAGGCAAGATCCATCCCCCTCCCACCTCGGAGTTAAGCAAGATGCCAGAGACCTCCCCTCAGCCCAGTCCCCAGGGGCTGGGTTTTGCAATACCAGTTTCCCCAGCAGGCAGAGGATCCCTCAGGCCACAGCTAGAAAGCACAATAGCTCAGAATGCCCCACTGGCTGGGAGGCTGTCCTGGGGGGGTACCCTGGCCCCCCCACCACAGGAAGCACCTCTTTTCCCACCCCACAGTTGTTGAGGCTGTCGGCTGGCTGGGCAGGAAGCTGCCAACCAGAGTGCGAATTCCCCTCTGGTTCTCTGGCCTCTCTGCCCTCCAGTTCCCAGTGCTGGGGAAGTGGGGGTGTGTTTCATAGAACCAGTCTCTTCCCAAACTGGGAGAAGCCATGGGGGGCAGCTGGCTGTGGAGAAAGGAGTTTCCCCATGAGCCCCTCTGCCTCTCCCTTTCAGGTCCCCACCAAGTCTACCTGAGGACCGCCTCCTGCCCACACCGCCTGCCCCTCCACGGAGCCCATGCTGTATGCTCCAAAGGGATTTGATCTCTGAAAGAGGGCAGTCCCTAAGGAAGCACAGCATCCACCTGGGGAATGCCAGTGCTCTGCGACCTTCAGGGACAAGGTGCGTGGGGCAGCACTGTGCGGAGGGGAGGGGCAGGATTGGTCCTCCGCCATCCCCTCCACCCTGGGCCAATGCAGGGCAGCCCCTCCCTGACTTCACCTGAGCCTGGAATTCAGGCCCAGGGTCTTTGTCCACCCCACATCCACACAGGAGGGGTTCCCGGGGCCCTGGGGGCAACCATTGTGCAGTAAAGAATTGGAGGTCTTCTTCAGCCCCTCTCTGCCTCCATCCCAGACCCGCTTCAGCAAGTCCCCCAGGAGCCCCTTCCCAGCAACCCCCAGGCTGGGCTTGGAGGGCTCTGCTGGGGCATTGCCCCAGGGGCATGTGAGATGTGGACCCCCACCCCTATCCCTGGAGATACACCTGGAGGGGTCTGAGTCAGGGGTCCCTGCCCACTTGGCAGCAGCCCAGGGGGGCCCTGCTGAGTGGAGGAATTGGGGGTTCCAGATGCAGCTCCCTGCTGGAGCCAGACCTGGCCTTAAAGTAGCTCCTCCAGCAACCTGGAGCAGGTAGGGTGTGGGGGTCCCCTGAACGTGTGTGAACCCAGCAGGGGGAGGGTGTGCCCGTCAGGCCTACGACTGCCCTGGGAAGAGCCTGGGATGGTTCCAGAAGTCTCCGCCTGGTCTGCCACAGGACTATGTGTGGCTGGACCGCAGCCAGAGCTCTGAGCACAGCCCCTGGCATCACAGAGCCCACCCAGGGCACCCACAGACTGCCCGCCCCAGCCCAGCCCCTGCCTCGGCCCCCTGGCCCAAGCCCAAGCCGCTAAATTCTATAGAAACAGGCCTGGTTGCCATAGCAAAGCCACACGCACTTCCGCCGCTGTTCCCTGCCGTCCCTTAGAACGCTTTTTCCATCCCAAATAGGCAGGGTGTGACGTCGAAGTCCCCTGGGGTGTCCGTGGCCTCTGCCTGCCTTGGTCCTCAGAATCCCCTCAGAACCCCAGCAGGCCCTGGTCCGAGGTCAGCTTGACCTCCATTCCCTCTTAGCACCAAGGCCCAGGACCTCGCCCCCCTCGACTGTCCCTGCCCGCCGCACCCACAGCCCAGCTCTGCAGAGGCCTCTGAACTCCCCAGCTCTGTCTCTACTGCACCACCCAGCCTCCAGGCCTGTCTTGCCCTGGCCAAGCCTCTCTAGAGTCCACAGCTCCCTCTGCTGCAGGAAGGGGGTCCCCCCAGCTCAAAGGCTTTACCCTGACTTCACAGTAAGGATGCCTTTTGCTGCTCCTCCAGCCCCTTGGGAGCTGGCAACATCTCTCAGTCCTTTTTTCCCTCTATCTCACGGCTGTCTATTGTGTGGGGACCTGGCTGGCCCAGTCCGGGTGAAGTCCAGAGGGCTTCCTGGAGGACGAGGCTACTGGGATCCAGAGTGGGGAGAGTATTCTGGGGCACAGGAAGAGATCCCAGCTTCGGAGCGCTGAGCTGGGGAGTGTGTTTCTGGCTCTCACACAAATCATGTGGGCCTCGGACTCTCGGAAACAGGTCATGACCTTTGCCCAAGAGCTGAGGGCCAGCAGTGCCCCCGCTCAGCCCACACGCCCCAGTCCCGGGCTGTGTTCTCATTTGCTTCCTGTGTGGCTTGGTCTCCCAGGCTCACTCCTTCCTTCTGCCCTGCAGTAGCGGGGAGCTGACACAAACGCTGGCCAGATGTGGGCCCGAAGAGACAGGAACACGAGGGCAGAGACCACCAGACCCACTCTATCACCCAGCGCCCTCATGCCAGCTGCACCGCCGCCTCCTTCCCCACACTGTCCCATGCCCCTCAGTCCTGGGCTCTGTGTGGCTGCCCCCCACTTCCCACCTGAGTGCCTCTAGGGTTGGGTCACCTCCACCCCGGGTTTCTAGGCAGCTGGCCTCTTCCAGTCAGGGGTGTCCGAGTCTGCACGTGACCAGCCCCAGCCTCCAGTGCCCACTTTCCCCTTTCACCTGCCCCACCTGGCTTGCACCCTCCTCCTCCAGGGAGCAAGGCTGGGGACAGCGGGGGGGATCTGTCGAAGGCCAAGGGGTTGGTGGGTCCCTCTCCACAGGTTCCTCCTGCATGAGCCACACCGAGTGCCTGGTGAAGTCCCACAGCAGCTCTCAGGCTGGGCATGTGCTGGCCTTCCCTACCTGCCCTCCCTGACCCAGCAGGGTATCTGTCAGGGAGATGGTGTGACACCATGGACAAGGCCCCGGGCACTGGGCTCAGACAGAGCTGGGTTCAAATTCCACTTCTGCCACTTCACAGCTGTGCATCTGGGCAAGCTGCCGGCCCTCTCGGGCCTCAGGCTTCTCGAGAGAGAATGGAGTAGAGCTAGACCCCTGTCTGGAAGGAGCCGAGAGAAGATGCACCCGTCAAGAGTAAAGGCACGGCTGGGCAGCCTGTAATCCCAGCACTCTGGGAGGCCAAGGTAGGTGTATCATGAGGCATGAGTTCAAGACCAGCCTGGCCAAGATGGTGAAACCCTGCCTCTACTAAAAATACAAAAATTGGCCAGGCGCAGTGGCTCATGCGTATAATCCCAACACTTTAGGAGGCCGAGGTGGGATCGTGAGGTCAGGAGATTGAGACCATCCTGGCCATGGTGAAACCCCGTCTCTACTAAAATACAAAAAAGTCACCGGTGTGGTGGCGCATGCTTGTAGTACCAGCTACTCAGGAGGCTGAAGCCGGGGAATCACTTGAATCTGGGAGACAGAGGTTGCAGTGAGCCAGGGTTGTACCACTGCACTCCAGCCTGGCGAAAGAGCAAGACTGTGTCTCAAAATAAAACAAAACAGGCCGGGCGTGGTGGCTCACACCTGTAATCTCAGCCCTTTGGGAGGCCGAGGCAGGCGGATCACCTGAGGTCAGGCATTCAAGACTAGCCTGGCCAACATGGCGAAACCCTGTCTTTAAAAAACAAAAAATAAATAAATAATAAATAAAACCAAACAAAGCAAAAACTAGCCGGGCGTGGTGACACGCACCTGTAATTCCAGCTATCGGAAGGAAGACTGAGGCTAAGAATTGCTTAAACCCGGGAAGCGGAGGTTGCAGTGAGCCGAGATCGCACCACTGCACTCCAGCCTGGTGAGAGAGCAAGACTCCGTCGCAAAAAAAGAGTGAAGGCAGCACAGACGGCAGCTCCTCTGCTGAGCGGACCATGTAAACTGAGGAAGGCGGAGAGGCCGACCTGGGATGCAGCCAGCAGTCCGTGTTGTGGTAACCAGAGCCCCATTCCTTCTGCTTCCTCCACGGCTGCCACTCACCCAGGAGCCCTGGCAGCGCCTGAACCAGTCCCATGCCAAGCCGGGGAGCGGCTGCATCCCAAGGCTAGGCTACCCATCCCTACTGGCCAGCAGGCCCTTCAACTGCACCTTCTTCCTTTCCCCAAACCACTCATTCCTATGCCCAACCAGCTGGCCGAGAGTCACACCACGGGGTGCCAGGACCTATGCGGGAGGGTGGGGACGTGTGATGGCTGAACACGAATCTGACCCAGGAAGAGCTAGGAGCCTGGTGGGGGACACAGGCAGACACGTGCAGGAGCCCCACCAATCTCCACTCTATCTGCCAAAGGCACTTTTCGGTGGGTACCAAAGTCCCTGAACGTTTCCATTCACTTCCAGAAATATGCCACTCAGCACCACCGAGCCACGGAGAAAGTCACTTCATCAGAGACCCTCAGGTTGGGGCATCCAGTTGGGGTTCCGACTCCTGGCCCCTCTCCTCTCTCGGCCAGGCTGCCCAAACCACTGCTCCCCCTCAGGACACGGAGCCCGGGGCTTCTCCAGAGAACTATAAATGCCCAGAGCAGTGAAGTCAGGATACTCACAACAGAGAGCAGCGGCACAGGGAAGGGGTCTAGGAAGGGAGAGGCCCCAAGAGAAGGAATGAGGAAGAGGGAGCCTCCTCCCTTGGCGAGGGCTAGTGCCCAGGAAGAGGTCGGAGGGGCGGTGAGAAAAGTGGGCAGACAGGCTGGGGCGGCATGAAATTCCTCAGCAAGTGAGCGGCCCCCCCACTCCGAGAGCAGGGTGGGACCCAGGAGGCCCCTGCTGACTCCAGACTCAACCCAGATGACCACTCTGGCCTGGCTCAAGGCAACGATGCCTTGAAGCTGGACCCCAGTGGGGACTAGGAGAGGATGCCCTAGCCTCCCTCTCTCCTGCTTCCCCAGTGAACTCCAAAGTCTTTGGTCTACACACAGAAGGCTCTTTACCAGACCTAGATGCGAAGTGCCTCTCCAGGGCTTCTTCCTCCACGCCACTTGCCAGGCACCCTGTGAACCTGGTCCCGCCTCATCGACTTCACCTCTCCACTTGTCAGTGCTTGCTGGGCACGCCAGGCCCCTTCTCACCCTAGGCCTTTGTACATCTGGCTCCCTCTGCCTGGAATGCTCCTCCTGCAACGTCCCGGGACTGGCTGCTTCTCCATCAGGCTTTGGCTAACGGCAGCGCCGCCCCGACCCCCGGCCAGTACTCACTTTCTCAGCACCCTGTTTCTTTCTTTCACAGCGGATACCGCCGCTCCCCATGATTCTATCTATTGTCAATCCCTCCACTCTGTCTGTCTAAACCAGGGACAGGGGGGAGTTGGCCCGCAGGAGACATTTGCCCATGCCTGGAGACTTTTGTTATCGCAACTGAGAAATGGGGGGCTGTTTACTGGTATCCAGCGGGCAGGAGCTAGGCAGGCTGCTCCACATCCTACAATGTTCAGGACAGCCCCTCGCAGCAAAGAGTGACCCGGGCCGCGTGGTCGATGGTGCGGAGGTTGGGGAACCCTGCAGCAGACGCGACGCCGAGCTCAGGAGAACTGGGACGATGTTCTCCGCAGTCTGCCAGCGCCCAGAACAGTGCATGGCACGCGGGCGGCTCGGGGAATGCAGGAAGAAGGAATGAGTAAAGAACGCGCGAGGACAGGGCGGAGCGAGCGACGGACAACTGACAGGCGGACAGACAGCGACACGGACCAAGTCCCCGACCGTCTCAGCCCCGCCCCCCCCGGCTCGACCCCACGCCTCGCCTCGCCTTGCCTAGACCTCGACGCGCCAGATCCCGCCCCACCGCGCGGCCCCGAGGCGCGAGCCCCGGGCCGGGAGCGCCGCGGGGACACTCACCGGCCCGCGGCCACCTGGGAGCCGCAGCACAAGCAGCCCGCTTCATGATGCCCCCTCGGCCGCCGGCCGGGAAAGGGACAAGCGAGCCGGAAGCGCCAGGCCGCTGCGCCCGCCGGGACTTGTAGTTCCCCGCCTCTCGGGGCCCGGGCAGCTGCCTAACGCACGGCATTTCCGAAACTACGACTTCCGGCGGCCCCGTCGTCGCAGGGCGGGATTGGCAGCTTCAGAATCACTCTATGTTGCAGATCGAAGTCTGATTGGCTGTGCTTATCCGTCACTCACGGTTAGGCTTCACGTACTCTGCATAAGGGAGGCGCTTCAGGTCTGGGTCCGAGAGACCGATTCCAAAACAAATGCCAAGGTACTATTGGTGAAAAGGTAGGAAGTGGAGCGTATCAGCGGCAATAAAAGGCGGGCACTTCCGCCAGGAATTGCCCAATGACAGAGGTGGAACAGTTTCTATAAAAGCTTGAGCCTGGCGTGTGCCCGTTCTTTTGGGGTCGAGTGCGAGGTGGTGTGGTTGTGTGTCTGGTTACGCCGTGCGTTGCTATCTAGGGAAGAACTGGGCTACGAGCGTATCTTTGAGGGCGGGCCGAACGCTGCAGGCCGGCCAGGTCCCCGGACGTGCAGCCCTGGCCTACGCTCCACTTTGTACCTGGGCGTTTAAACGTTACTTCCTGAATTTCAGATCCACAGCTACTTGCAGGTAAGACTGGGCCAGGCTTGAGTTCCCCTATTCTCCCAGCCTGTGATGAACTGCTTTGACTTCTGACACCTCGTATGAAAACTGTATGTGCAGTCTGATTATTTTGCAAGACTGAGGCTTGGGAGTGCGCAATCCTGTTGGGGAGGGGCTGGGCATGGAAACGGGTGTTGCCTGAAACGGGAGATTGGGGACTGATGTCTACATTTTGGCGCTGACTTTCAGGTTTCGTCGTGAGCCGGCTGCAAATTTTGAACCTAAGTAAACCTCAGCCCGGAGGGCCTAGTGGTAAGGTGGGCGCTGTGTCTAGCTGAAGTGTTTAGCAATAAAGCAAAGGCAGTGAGTTGGTTCAGTTTTCTCTCAAGCGTCTTTATTTCCCTGTTCCGGCACCCCAGGGGTCTGGCTCATCCACAGGCAATGTTGGCAAAGTGTAGAGACATGAAAACGGAAGTCATGTTACCAGTGACTTCCCAACTCTTGGGATTGCCTTCTCCATTGCTGCCTGTGATTTTTTTTTTTTTTTTTTTTTTTTTTGAGATGGAGTTCCGCTCTTGTTGCCCAGGCTGGAGTGCGGTGGCGCGACTTCCCCTCCCGGGTTCAAGTGATTTTCCTGTCTCAGCCTCCCAAGTAATTGAGACTACAGTCATCACACACCGTTAATTGTGTATGTTTCATAGAGACTGGGTTTCTCCACGTTAGGCTGGTCTCGATTTCCCAACCTCAGGTGATCACCAGCTTCAGCCTCCCAAAGTGCTGGAATTACAGAACAGGTGAGACAGACACTCCAGAAAACACAACTTTATTCACTAGGACTGAAAACAAAGGCTTGCAATTAAAAGGCCAACTTTAGTGCAAGGTGGAGCTTGCTTGGAAATCACAGACCTCAGCTGTGGCCAGGCTGGGCTGGCAGTTATCCTTTTCTGGCATTAATGTGATTTCCCACATTCTATCACAAGGCCGCAGGCATCCTCCGAGGTCACTGAGGAAGACCCTGCTGCTGTTTGAGCCAGAGCCCCCTAGAGGGTGGGCTGGGAGCAGCTCCCAGGACGACATACAAATGCACAATGTGATTAGCAATGAAGCCTTCTGTCCCAGGCGTGGGCAGGCGTCCTCCTCCCTTACCTGCCTGAGCAGCGAGCGAGGGTGAACACATGGCTTTTCTAGGGGGTTAGGCACTGTGCGTGGTGCCAGCCCTGGCCCAGCCTCGCCCGGGCATGCCCAGGAGGGGGCAGCAGAGCACCGTGGCAAGGTCTGTCCACTTGGCGCACACCCTCTGTTACAGAAGACCGCTTTTCCGTGGCGGCCAGTGCCAGGGCCATGGGCCCTCAGAAGCCCGCTTGTTGGGACTGCTTGCTGCTGGGAGGAGGAAGGGGCAAGGCTTGACCTGGGGCTCCTAGAAACAAACACTCCGGCGTTGGCCACAGGGCAACAAAGTCAGAAGGGCCTGGAGACCCTCTGCAGCTTTCTGGAGGCTGGGCAGCTTCCTCCGGAGGACTGAGCTCAGCCAGGTTCAGGGGTGGCAGCAGGAAGCCCTGCGACCTTCCCTGTTAACATAATCGTGCAGCCGGAAGCGTGGCTCGCTGGGAGCCTTCATGGAGCGCTGCTTCAACTCCCTGCAGAGTGGGGGTGACAAGGGTATATGATGGCCTGGACTCCAATAAGAGGGTTCAGGCCCTGGGCAGGGGGAGTCCTGGTAACCACCAGGACTTACTTTGCTATGGCTGTGAAGGCCAGGTCCACGTTGAGGCCCGTCTTGGCGCTGGTCTCCATGAAGGGCAGCCCATACTCCTGTAAACAGCTGCTGCCAGCCAGGTGGTGGCCTGGCGGGGACAGCCGAGGCTCCGCAGCCTCCGGGAGCACCCTCTCGCCACCCCCAGCCCTGACTCACCTTGGCCAGCTTCTCCCCGTCCTCCCTCTTGACCACACGCTCGTGGGCAGAGTCCACCTGGCCCAGGCACAGGGTCTTTGTAACAGCTGGCCCCTGGCTGGGCACTGCCCCCTCACCAGCCTTGCGGCCCAGTTGAGGACAGCCGGGCCCCCCACCTTGTTCCCCAGCAGCATGAGCGCCACGTCGTGCTGGGCGTACTCCTGGATCTCCGTCAGCCAGGCCTGTGGGGGCAGCAGACCAGGCTGGGGCTCCCTGCACGGCTTGCCCCCTGGCCCTCCAGGCCGTACTGTAGAGGGCACCTGTCTTCATTTTATCTCATTTTTCTGAGACAGTCTTGCTTTGTCATCCAGGCTGGAGTGCCGTGGCACAATCTTGGCTCACTGCACCCTGTGCCTCCCAGGAACAAGTGATTATCCCGCCTCAGCCTCCCGAGTGGCTGGGATTACAGGTGCACAGCACCACACTCAGCTAATTTTTGTATTTTTAATAGACATGGGGTTGGCCAGGTTGGTCTTGAACTCCTGACCTCAGGTGAGCCACCACACCTGTCCAGGATACCTGTCTTTAGAAGTGATAACCCCTGTATACTACATAGGGGCGCCCATCTTACAGCTCCCTTACATAGAGTCCCGCTGAGGGAGCTGGAACGGCACTCAGGTCCACTTGAGCCACTTCCAGCCCAGAAGACTGTCATCAGGTTCCTTTGGAACCCTGATGCCATCTGTACCAGGAGGTTAAGGTTGGGTCCTTTGGAGCCCTTTCACCACACCAGGAAGGCCACTGACCTGGATGTTGTCGAAGGAAGCCTTGTTGGTGACATCGTAGAGCAGCAGCAGAGCTGGGGACAGGGCAGTGAGGACATCCACCATCACCTGCACCCTCAGGTGCTCAGACCCCTCCCCAGCCCAGGTGCCCTGGGGCTCACCATGAGCGTCCCGGTAGTAGGCGTGGGTAACGCTGCGGAACCGCTCCTGACCGGCTGTGTCCCACATCTGCAGCAACAGGCGCTGGTCAGGTTGTCCAGCCCCTCGCTAGTATCCCCTGTCCCCCAGCTTGCCCTCTGCCGGTCACCTCACCTGCAGCTTCACCTTCACGCCATCCACGTCCAGAACTTTGTTCTGAAACAGAACCAGCCAGCTCTGGCCCCACCAGCTTCACTGCCCCTCATGCCTCATCAGTCTCTTGGCCTCTTGGCTCTCCTTCCCCCCTCCCATGCCCCAGGACCTTCCAGGTCCAGCCCAGCCCCTTTGGGCTTCCCTGTGCCTCCTTGAGCCAATTCGGCCTCACCCACACCTCCAAGTGCAGACCTCTCCCTCTGAGCCTCTGCATGAGTCCTACTTAGAACCTCTCGTGCTGACTTACTTGAACCCCACCAGGCCTCTTACTGACACTGCCTCAGTTTCCCCATCTGCAAATGGGGGCCAGCCACATGGCTGCTGCAGTAACAAGCTACAACGCCTCAGCCTCCCCAATAGTTCTTTTTGCTGATTTGAAAGCCTCTCAGGATGGCTGGAACGCCAAAGTTCGAGGCTACAGTCCTCTGTGATCACTGCACTCCAGCCTGGGCAACACAGTAAGACCCTGTCTCAAAAGACAATCTCTTCTTGCTGCGATTGTCTTCTCAAGGGCTGGACCAGGGCCTGTCTGAACGGAGGCAGCAACCACGGAGTCCAGCACTGCCTGGCAGCCATTGCTCCTGTGTGCTGGCTGGCAGCGTCCCTAGGCGGGCCCTCCCAGTTAAGGACTAGACTTGAGGCAGGGAGTGGCCCAACCCCAGTCCCATCTGCTGAGGCGGGGGCCGGGGGCTTCAAAGCCGCAGCCTGAGGCCCTGGGCAGCTGGAACATTTGCCACCTCCCTCAGCCTGAGCTGCTGTCAGAGTGCTTCTGAGTCTCCCAGGAACCAGGCAGGACCATCTGCTGGGCTGGGGAGGACACCGCCTTCCCTGGCACCCTGAACAAGGCTGCGAACCAGATGGCCTCACCTCTCACTGCCCCCCCCCGAGAGCCGGGAGAGGTGGGCAAGTGGGGACCAGACAGGACTGGCCTGCTCCCATGGGGCACTTCAGTCCTCACTCCCTCCAAGAGGACTTGAGGGTGCCTGGAGCCCCCCAGACGGGGTAGAGAACAGTTCCCCAGACTGGAGGGAGCCCCCTTTCCTGTCCCTGGAACAGCCCTCCCTCCATTCTCCCGCTAACCGGCTCTAATTAAAGGGTGAGAAAAATGCAAATTTAAGATTTGCTGAGAACACGCCAGCACCTCAGCACGAGGAATTCAGGCTGGTGGCCGAGGCGGGGGCCTCCTCGCCCAAGGGCAGGGTCCTCTCCCCTAAGCAAGCCCTGGAAACACCGTAGTCAGGCTCTGTGGGGAGCATGTGTTTGTAGGGCCAGGCAAGGCCTCGTCTGCACCTGGGCAGCACCACTGGCCCCAAGTGGACATGACCCTTGACTTCCTCTGACCCACCACCTTGTGGGCACCAGCATCTGCCTCCCCCAAGGCATAGGATATGATCCCTGGGTAGTGCCAGCCCCTGGCACAGGGCAACGAATTGCTTGTCAGGTGCAGCCACCAGCCCAAGTGTTCGGAGGTCGAGGTGGGCAACTTGGTGGCTAAGGCGTCCCACCTGAGGTCCAGGTAGCCCCGCTGGGAGCTCCTGCCTCTTGAGCCTGTCGGTACCACGGGGATAACAGAGAACCGGCCGCCCGGGGACGCTGGTAGGACTCGGTAGGCTGATGTGGGGCCAGGCCGGGGCCTCCACTCACCCGGAAGTCAATGCCTACTGTGGAGATGAAGGTCCCCGCCAGGAAAGCGCCGTCCTTGAATCGCACCAACAGGCAGGTCTTCCCCACGCCTGAGTCCCCCACCAGCATGACCTAGGACAGGCGGGAGGGTCAGGGACAGTCTGGTCTGCCCCGAGCTGGCCTGGTCGGAGGGGGCTGCAGGTGAGGGGCAGGAGTGCAAGGAGGTGGCCCAGGCCTTCGGGCTCAGCAGAGCCTGGAGGAGACACCACAGCCAGCGACCCCAATGGCCTGGACACCCAGCCTCTGCCACTGGAAGGCTTGGGCCACTCTGTCCTTCCGCACAGTGGCCATCTCAGTCAGTGGGGAATGAGGGCGGCCACCCCCATCCCGGACCCTCCCTACTGTCCATATTCCCCCACGGTGGATAGCATGCTTCATCTGAGGCAGGGAGCAGGTGGGGTGGCAGCTGGGGACATCCTAAGAGACTTGCGGAGGCCTCTGTCCCAGAGGCTTCTCCACATCCCAGCAGGGACATGACCCCAGCAAGGCTCAAGAGGAATTTGCTCCATTAGAGTTAGATCTCGACCTGAGGAGGGAACTGCGCCGAATCTGAGGATGGGGGGCTGTGGGGGGCCAGGGGGCAGTCAAGGCCCTTTCCCCCAAATCTGTGATCCCAAACCCAAAGATGGTCCTCCCAGCTGCCTGCCAAGTCCACACAGCCTCTGCCTTGGTCCAAACCTCTTCCCCCAGCAAAAAAAAAAAAAAGCCCACAGCTCCTGGGGCGACGGAGGGCAGCATACGGGAAATGGTGAGACCCCGGGCAGGGGCTAGGGCATTAGGGCACGGGATGCGGGCGCTGATGGTCTCGGGGTCCCTTGTACCGCCATGCCGGCTGGGGGTAGGGGACAGGCCCCGCCAGCTGTTGGATACCCTAGACCTGGGCTGGACAGCTGTGTGTGTGTGTGCGATTCACCATGCCAGCCCCACGGGGTGCCTCCTGTGTCAGCTCTGTGCCCTAGGGCCGCAGGCCCGCATCCCCTTTCCGACCCCCAACCCTGGGCTCAGACCGGGCGCCACCTGCTGCGCGGGCCTGGGGGGCGGGTGCCTGGCTCACCTTGAAGGCGACGTCGTAGAAGTCGCCACCGCTGCCAAGAGAGGGCCTGCCGGGCTGCGGGGGCCCGTTGAGCGGCGCGTCGGGGCCGGGGCGCGCCGTCCCGGAGCGCGCTGGTTGGGGCCCTTTGGCTGCGGTCAGCGTGGAGGCAGCGGGGGCGCTGGCCCCCTTGCTCTTGCAGGTCTTCTTCCTGGACATGGCGGGCAGGCGCTCAGTGTGCTCTCGCTGCAGCCGTCGCGCCCCAGGCCGTCCCGTTGCTCGTGCCCACACAGCCCGACCCGGACCCGAACCCTTCCCCCGGCAGCGGCAGCGGCAGCGGCTTCATCCCGGGCACCCGGCTGGCGCCCCGCCCCCGCCGCCCCACGGGCGCGCAGCCACTCAGGCCCCGCCTCCCGCCGCCACCGCCAATGCCGGGCGTGGGGCGGGGACATGCAAATGTCTTCCGTTCGGGGCGGGGTCAGGAGGCCCGGGCCCCGCCCCACCCCAGCCCACGACCCCTGCCTAGGTCTGCCTCTGGGGCTGGAGCCGGCTGTGGGGTGGCAGACCTAGACCAGGGGCACCCCGGGATCCTGAATCCCCTCTGCTGGTTACACACCACCCCAGCTCAGTGACCCCCAAACTGGACTGCCAGACCTGGGGGAGGGGGTGTCCTGAGATGTGAGTGCTGGGGCAGAGGGCCTGCACGGACCCGGAGAGGCACCTGGGCTTCTGTCCCCTCAGCCCCAGAGCCTGCCATTTGGCCCACTGCCCTTCACTGTTCCGTCCCGTCCAGGGCAGGTGGGTCCGGGAAGCTCCAGCACTTGCTTGGCAAACACCCGGCTGCTGGGGCAGGCGCCTGGGCTTGGGTGATAGCTGGTCACTGAGAGGACACAGCAGGTGGAACGCTGTCCCCCACAGCTTCTGCCACTGTGCTGGCCTCGGGATCTGCGGGAAAGAGGAAGTCGCTGTGGCAGCCAGCCCCCTGAGGGTCCCCTCCCATGGGACTTTGCCCTCAGGGTCTGGAAGGTGGCAGGCAGCCTCCCTGACCAGGCTGTGGTTGGCCCCCTGGCTTTCCCCTTGAGGTCGGACCTTCAGGTGGCCAGCGCTGATTCTCCAAACCCTAAGCTGGCTCAGCTGGTCCCTGGCAGACCTATCTCCCCACCTGGGCTGACTGGAACTCTGTCATCCCCTCCCACAGAGAAGATGGGACTGCAGTGGTCAGAGCTGGGGGACAGTGATGCAGAGGGTGCAGAGGGGCGGTGTCCCTGGCATGGGGGGGCTTCTTGATGCTTCTCTGGGAGCTGGAGAGATGACCCAGCTGTCCCCAGAGATGTGACAGCTGTCACCAGGACCTTGGACCCTTCTGAGGCCTGAGCCCTCCCAGCTGGCAGTGCCCAGAGCCCAATCAGCGGCCTCTCGGATCAGAGGCCTGAGAAAACACAGATGGAGGGGCAGTGCCCAGCAGAGTGATTCCTCGAGAAGGCTTGGCAGCAGCCGGCACAGCAGAGGCCATGGAAGGTTGCCTTCCCCTGAGCGCTATTGCGTGCCAGGCACATGACCTCTTCAAAGTTATCCTGCGAGGTGGGTGCTGGTATCGTCTCCAGTGTTCAGATGTGGAAACCGAGGCCCAGAAGAGCAAGGAGGGCTGTCCAAGGTCAGCAGGCTAGGAAGGGGCAGAGTTAGAATTTGCTCCTGGGAATGCTAGCTCCAGAGAACATAAACTGTCCCATGGCAGAGATCCCCAGAGACTTATTACCCAGGGACCTGGCAGAGCTGGGGGGCAAACTGGGAAGCCCTCTCAGAACCTCCGCAGGCCTCCCTTCCTTGTCTCATTCCTCTGGTCCCCCAACTCCTCCAGAGCAACCCCCAATGTGTGTGCAGTGGGCCTGGCCGGGGCATTTGGCTTCCACTCCTCCAGCCCTGGGGACTCCAGGTGTCCATCCCCTACAAGGCCTCCTTCAGGATAGCTGGCTCAGGGTCTGAGCTGGGGGCCTCAGCAGCTGCTGTGCACTGGCCCCAGGGTCCTGGGCCATGGACTCCCCACCCCTTCCTGCCTTCTGCTGCTCAGATATCCCCCGGGCATGGGTGGCAGGAGGAGCTGGGTGCAAGTAGGGCATCCTGCAGGGGAGGAGTGCAGATGGGGCCACCAGGAAGAGAAGGAGGCAGGCGCCGGAGAAAGTGGGAGGCCAGGAGGGGAGGGAGCCTCGCGCGAGCAGAGGAAATGGGCTTGCTTTGGCAACCTTTAAAATTAGGAGAGTTTACGTAAAAATCCAAGTCTCTGGTATCTCTTGAAAATAGGGAGCTCTGGGTGCCTGCATCACAGACCCCTCTTTTGGCTTCAGCAGGCCTTGTAATCTTTGATCATTATGTCTCTTGGTTCCTGTGTTTGCCATCTGTTTCACCCTCTGGAGTGTAAGCTCTCTGGGCACAGGAAGCAGATTGTCTTGGTCACTGCTGTCCCCAGCAGCCAGCTCTGGGCCTCCATAAGCGGTTATTAAGTTGGTGAAAGAGGTTAGCTGCGGTGGCTCTTGCCTGTAATTCCAGCATTTTGGGAGGCTGAGGCGGGCAGATCACTTGAGGCCAAGAGTTCAAGACCAGCCTGGCCAATATGGTGAAACCCTGTTTCTATGAAAAATGCGAAACTTAGCTGGGTGTGGTGGCAGGTGCCTGTAATCCCAGCTACTTGGGAGGCCGAAGCAGGAGAATCGCTAGAACCCAGGAGGAAGAGGTTGCAGTGAGCTGAGATCGTGCTGTTGCACTCCAGCCTGGTGACAGAGTGACACTCTGTCTTTAAAAAGAACAAGAGAAGAGAAAGAAATGTGACTTAGAAACACAGGCGTCACTTCAGAAGGACATGCCCTTGCTAACAAAGATTTGACACAAGTGTGATCAGTAGTGAGGGGAAGCCTTTTGGAGGAGGAAGGATTTGCACTGGGCTTTGAGGATTCAGCTAAAGTCCAACATAAGAGACAAAGTTGCCAGGTGAAGGGAGTAAATATGCATAGGCTGAGAGCACCAGGAGGGGGGCACTTTAAACTGAGGTGGCCAAAGTGTGGGCCAGTTGCTTGGAGGAAACAGGAGGTAATCCAACTGGTAAGGTAGAACGGGGTCAGCTGGGAAGGGAGACCTGAGTGTTTTTCCTAGGATCCTGGAAATTGTACAGTGGGAAGTAGGGAGCCATGCATGGTTTTTGAGCAGAGGACGTTGTGCTACAGGAATACTGGGGACTGTCAGGAGGGGATGGACAATGGAGCCTGTGGGCCTGGAGATGAGATTGATGGGGGCTGTAGTCACCCAGGGCAGGGTTAACAGGAACAGAGAGGACCTCCAGGAAAGAAGCTGCAGGCCTGGAGGCAGAGAAGGGAAGGTTGGGGTCCATGGAACAGAGACCAGTGGGATGCTGCAGTGGATTAAAGATGAATTAAAGGGGGCAATGGCTCACACCTGTAATCCCAGCACTTTGGAAGGCTGAGGCAGGTGGATCACTTGAGGTCAGGGGTTTGAGACCAGCCTGGCCAACCTGTCTCTACTAAAAATGCAAAAATTAACTGGGCGTGGTGGCACATGCCTATAGTCCCAGCTACTCAGGACGCTGAGGCAGGAGAATTGCCTGAATCTGGGAGGTGGAGGTTGCCGTGAGCTGAAACCGCGCCACAGCACTCCAGCCTGTGCGACACAGAGAGACTCTGTCTCAAGAAAACAAAAAACAAACAAAAAGAGACAGATTAAATGTTTTGGTGCTCCTCCCAAGGATGGAAAGGGCCTATGTCCCCTGTGCTTGAATCTGGACAGGACTGTGATTACTTGGAATGGCAGCTATGGCAGAAGCGACTTGGCATCCGTTTTTGGACGCAGACCTTCCAGTCTCCTGGAACTGTGGTTCTTGGAACCCAGCGGCCATGCTGGGAGGAAGCCCAAGTAGCCTTGGGGGAAACCTACATGGGGAGGACCTGAATTGCCAGCTGGGCAAGGAGAGAAGTCATCTTGGCAGTGGGTGCCCCAGCCCAGCTGATGCCATGCAGAGCAGAGCAGAGCTGTTCCCTTGGAGCCTTTTTAAACTGCAGATTCATACATGTTTCTGTTACATAGCACTAAATAACTACAGACGGCCAGCGAGGGCAAGGCAGAAGGCCAGCACGGTGGCGAAGGTCAGGAAGGAGGCCTCGGGATGTCCAGATTCTTGGAGTCTTCAGACCTGGAGAAGGGAGGAGTCCTGTGGGCCAGGGCAGTCCCTGAGGCAGGCTCCGCAGCTGAGATGAGCCCTGGGAGCTGGAGGCGGAGAGTGAGTCTGTGTTTCCCTGGGAGGGGAGCTCCAGCCTGCGACCCTTCTGGTGCAGAGCTGGCTCTGCCAGGCAGGGGAGGGTCTCCACGAGCCCCTGTCCTCAAGGGAAGGGAGCACCTCGGGTCTCCTTAGGGCCTCACTCCAGGACTCCCACTCCTGCTACCCTCTGACGGCCCCTCACACTGTGGCCTGTAGCTCCTGCCGGTGCCTTCTGACCGTCCTGGGTTCCTGGAGGGGTATATGCCGTGAACCCTCAACCACTACAACCCTTGGAACCCATGGATCAGGACAGCCTCTCTCTGGCCCCTATTTTCCAAACCCTCCAGCCTCTTCCCTACACTCTGCCCCCTGAGCGGGGCCCTCAGGCTGGCCCGTGTGCCAGGAGGGAGGCCTCAGGCTTCCAGGCCCTGCGTGCGGCCCCACCCTCCAGGGAGGCTGCTCTGGCTCGTCCTGCCCGTCTCTGGCTCCCTGGATGTTCTCCAGCCCCGCCCTGGCGGCTGCACGCCGTCCGCACCAGCCTGTGGGCCTCCTGAGGACAGGATCCTGTCCTGCCTGCTCCTGCTCCTTCCAGGCACTTGAGGGATTGCTCTGTGGCTCAGCAGGAGAGAGCTGGGCTGGACTGCAACGGGCTCTTGGCAAGCCAGGGAGGAGCAAAGCCCCCACGGCCTGTGCCCCCCAGGGCACCTCCCAAGACTGTCCTCTGGAGCTCAGCGGTCTGTGCTCTCTGAGGGGTCCCCGGTTTGCTGTGTGCCCCTGGGCATGTGGCATTCCCTCTCTGGGCCTGCTCCCCTCCTTCTCCGTGAAATGAGGGGGCAGGAGGAGCCGCTCTCTGAGGTCCCTTCCAGCTCAAACACCTTCTGTTCTATGAAATCCGCGTGAACGTTGCCATGGAGACCTCAGAGGAACTGCAGCAGCACTGAACGAGACTTCCACCCGAGAGGGAGGCGCTGAGTCAGTCCAGAACGTGGGTGACGTCACAGGAAAGCTCTCCCCGGTGTCCAGGTGTGCACCTCTCGGGGTGTCCTCCTGAGAGGTCACCCCTGCTTCAACCTGCCCACCCCCTGTCGGGTGGGTGGTGATAAGCAGGTGCTATCCCTGCCTGAATGGGGCCCTTTGTTCCCTGCAAATGTGACCACAGTGACTCAGGTACTCCCAGACGGGAAGGTGAATCTTCTGCCACACAGAAGATGAGCTAACATGGGAGTCATGTACACCTCTGTGGCTGTCAAAGCGGTATCCTCACTCTTAGGGGGCCAGTGGCCTGCTCTCAGCAGTGCTGGCTCCCTGCTCCTGAGCTGAGTGAGGGCGTCCACTGGGCCATTGGAGAAGGCAGCATCAGGGCTCCCGGCTGCAGCTCTCCGGCAGCCTCGGAGTGACACGCAGGGTCTCATGGCAAGTGCGGGCATCCCTGTCGATGAGTAAAACAGACCCCTGCGTAACTGTAACAATCACTCACTGCCCCAGACTGCGCCACGTGCTCTCCTTGCAATGTTTCTAGTCTCTTTTTTCTTTCTTTTTTCTTTGAGATGGAGTCTCGCCTTGTTGCCCAGGCTGGAGTGCAGTCACACGATCTCAGCTCACTGCAACCTCTGCCTTCCAGGTTCAAGCGATTCTCCTGTCTCAGCCTCCTGAGTAGCTGGGACTACAGGTGTGCACCACCGCGCCCAGCTAATTTTTGTATTTTATTAGAGACAGGGTTTCACCATGTTGGCCAGGATGGTCTCAAACTCCTGACCTCAGGTGATCTGGCTCCTCAGTCTCCCAAAGTGCTGGGATTACAGGCATGAGCCACCACACCTGGCCCTTTTTTTTTTTTTTTTTTTTTTTCATATAGGGTCTCACTCTGTTACCCAGGTTGGAGCAAAATGGTGCTATCCTGACTCACTGTAGCCTCCAACTCTTGGGCTCAAGCAATCCTCCCACTTTAGTCTCCCAGCAATTTTTTAGTTTTTTTGTAGAGATGGGGGTCTCACGGCCGGGTGTGGTAGCTCACGCGTGTAATCCAAGCACTTTGGAGGCCAAGGCAGGCAGATCACCTGAGGTTGAGAGTTCAAGACCAGCCTGACCAACATGGTGAAACCGCATCTTAAAAAAAAGAGATGGGGGTCTCACCATGATTACAGGCATGAGCCACCATGCCCTGTTTTGTTTTCTAAGAGTCTAAATTAAATCAAAATTATCTAAGTCTTCCACATTTGATAGAACTTGTCCACAAAAAGATCTGGATTAAGTGTCTTTTTCCTAACATGGCTTTTGATACGTTTTCAGTATTTTCCTTTTTTATTGATCTATTCAGGTTTTTAATTTCTTCTAGAATCAGTTTTTACAGTTTGTAAAATATAATTGTCCCATACAGATTTCAAACATGTAGGCAAACAATTGCACATAATTTTCTTTTATAATTTTTAACTTTTTTCATCTCTGTAAATAGACTTCATTCTTCATCTGAATGTTCCACATTTTCTTTTTCTCTTTTGTTTTCTATCTATCTTTTAGTCACACTTACCAGAATTTTTCTCCAGGAAAATCTTAGCAGCTATATATATTAAAATAGCTCGATTTTATTCATCAATTCTACTCTTTCTTCTAAAATAACTAATTTCTGCTCTTTACTTTCTAATTTCCTTCCATCTTTTTTTCTGGTTTATTTTACAGTTGTTTTTCTAGAATGTTGAAATAAATACTTAGTTTATATATTGGTTTGATTGTTCATGCTGACTAATGCAAACAAGTGATTTATCAGTGTCTCTCCATGTATAACTTTGACTGCATCCCCATAGATTATCTGTGATGTGTGCTCATTACTATTCATTTGTTTTTCTTTTCTTTCTTTCTTTCTTTCTTTCTTTTTTAAACAGAGTTTCCCTCTCATTGCCCAGGCTGGAGTACAGTGGCGCAAGCTTGGCTCAGTGCAACCTCCGCCTCCTGGGTTCAAGCAATTCTCCTGCCTCAGCCTCCGGAGTACGCTGAGATTACAGGCACGCACTACCACGCCCGGCTAGTTTTGTACTTTTAGTAGAGACAGGGTTTTACCATGTTGGCCAGGTTTGTCTTGAACTCCCAACCTCAGGTGATCTGCCCGCCTCGGCCTCCCAAAGTGCTGGGATTACAGGCATGAGCCACCAATCCCAGCCTTTTTTTTTGAGACAGAGTCTCACTGTGTCACCCAGGCTGGAGTGCAGTGCCGCAATCTTGGCTCACTGCAGCCTCTCACTCCTGGGTTCAAGCGATTCTCCTGCCTCAGCCTCATGATACCTGGGATAACAGGCACCCGCCACCACGCCTGGCTACTTTTCATATTTTTAGTAGAGATGGGGTTTTGCGATGTTGGCCAGGCTGGTCTCGAACTCCTGAGCTCAAGAGAGTCACTCACCTCAGCCTCCCACAGTGTTAGGATTACAGGTGTGAGCCACTGTACCCAGTCATTTATTTATTTTGTTTTTTGAGGGTGTAGGCAGGGTCTCTCTACATTTGTCACCCAGGATGGAGTGAGTTGTGCATATTTAAAGTATGCACTTGGGTAAGTTTTGACATATGTTTACATCCATGAAACCATTGTGGGTGTATGTCAATCAAGATAAGGTACACATCCATCACTTCCTTTTCTCTCTCTCTCTCTCTTTTTTTTTTTCCCACACAGGATCTTACGCTGTTGCTCAGGCTGGAGTGCAGTGGTGCAATGATGGCTGACTGCAGCTTCAACCTCCTGGGCTCAAGCAATCCTCCCACCTCTGCCTCCCAAGTAGCTGTGACTGTAGGCGTGCACCACCATGCCCAGCTGACTTTTCTGTTTGCTGTAGAGACGGTGGTCTCACTATGCTGCCCAGCGTGGACTTACAGTCCTGGGTTCAAGTGATCTTCCTACCTGGGCCTCCCACAGTGCTGGGATGACAGGCATATGAACCACCGCGCCCTGTCCATGATTTCCAGCTTTAACTTTCTGTGATCTGGGCTGTCAGGGTGTCCAGCTGTCCTGTGACTCTCTGTGGATGGGTCTTCAGGCCTCTCTACTCAGGTGGGAGTCCCTGGGTTACGTGTGCTTGCGGGAGCTTCAGTTGTGATCTGGAATCAAGATTTGGTGCAGTAAGCAAGTGGTAGTACCCAAGAGAGCCTCTAGGGGGTGGTGGTGTTTAAGGCCATGTTCTTATCTAAGCTTGTTCTTAGACCTTGCCTGACATCTGCAACGCCAAGGTCGTTAACAAGCCCTGTTCTGTGTACAATACAGCTTATTAACTGTGCTACTCAAAGTCTGTTTTTACTGACTTTTAAAAAAGTGTCTCTTTGGCCAGGCACGGTGGCTCACGCCTGTAATGTACTTTGGGAGGCCGAGGCAGGTGACTCACTTGAGGCCAGGAGTTAAGAGACCAACCTGGCTAACGTCGTGAAACCTGGTGTCAATTAAAAATATAAAACTTAGCCGGGTGTGGTGGTGCGTGCCTGCAGTCCCAGCTGCTTGGGAGGCTAAGACACGAGATCACTTGAACCTGGGAGGCAGAAGTTATGGTGAGCTGAGATCACACCACTGCACTCCAACAGCCTGGGTGACAGAGGGAGACTCTATCTCAAAAAAAAAATTGTCTCTCTCTCTCTTTTTTTTTTTTTGGTTTTTTGAGACAGGATCTCCCTCTGTCACCTAGGCTGGAGTGCAGTGGTGCTATCATGGCTCACTGCAGCCTTGACCTCCCGGGCTCAAGTAAGCCTCCCACCTCATTCTCCCAAGTAACCGGAACTGACCACAGGCGAGCTCCACTATGCCGGGCTACTTTTTTGTTTGTATGTTTTGTAGAGATGGAGTCTCTTCATATTGTCCAGGCTGGCCTCAGTGATTTCCCTGCCTTGGTCTTCTGAAGTTCCGGAATTATAGGCATGACCCACTGTGCCAGGACAAAAATCATCTACTTTACCTGTAAAATTCAAGGGAAGGTGTAATAAAGCCTCCCGAGATGATTCTGTGTTTGTTTGTTTTTGTTTGTTTTTGTTTTTTGAGATAGAGTCTCGCTCTGTGTAGGGCTGAGGGCCCCACAGGGTCGTGGGTGAGCCTTATGCTGTGCTGAGGGCCCCACAGGGTCGTGGGTGAGCCTTATGCTGTGCTGAGGGCCCCACAGGGTCGTGGGTGAGCCTTATGCTGTGCTGAGGGCCCCACAGGGTCGTGGGGTGAGCCTTATGCTGTGCTGAGGGCCCCATGGAGTCGTGGGTGAGCCTTATGCTGTGCTGAGGACCCCACAGGGTCGTGGGTGAGCCTTATGCTGTGCTGAGGGCCCCATGGGGTCGTGGGTGAGCCTTATGCTGTGCTGAGGCGCAGGATCCGAGAAATAAAGAGACAGGACACAGAAGTACAAGGAAAACGCAGCTGGGCTCAGGGGCCCACGCCACCTATGAGGGGTCAGGCGAGGCCCCGAATGTCCAGAAGCGTGAGTATTTATTGTGTCTAGGTTAGCAGGCAGGGCAGTGAGCAAAATCATCTCTAAGGATAGTGATAGGGTCGTGAGCAATAAAACATGGGGTCCACCCCCATTAGGTCACCGAGGCTTGAAGGTGGGCTGTGTGCAGTGAAGAGGGTGCAGTGTGCAATACCTCTATCTATGGGCAAACTACTTCTAAGAAGATGTATGGGAGGATGCTTTAAGTCACACAGCAGTGTCAGAGCTGTCAAGGTTGCCGCCACCTTCTGGCAGCTTCCAGTGAGTTCTATGGGAAGATGCTTTTCGAGCAGCACAGTAGAAGAGCTGATAAAGTTCACAGTCACCACGGTGGATTGCCAGTCTGAGGGCAGCCCTCCACAAGAACTGGAGCAAGGTCCTACAGCTCCTTTATCAGGAGTGGCTCTCGCCCCAAGCCTGCCATACAGCGGGTGTCTTTATGATACTGAACGCTGCCGCCTGGGCCATGGATTCTTGTCCTGGTGTGACTGTTTTCCCTTAAATCATGCTCTGCACTGTGACTGCTCTAGGCATTCCTCCGATTATAAGCTGCTTATTCCTTAATTCATGCTCTGTACCGTGTCCACTCTAGGCATTCCTCCGATTATGAACTAAGATATAATTATATATATGTAGAGAAATATTCTTTAGGCACTCATACTGTCAACTATTACATGATTATATAGAGGATTATATAAACAGATTCTTCAAGCCCTCATTCTATAAACTAATATATGATTATGTAAAGGATGATATGAAAGGAAAGAGCTGAGTAGTAACACTATAAAGTGAGTTATTCCTCAAGCCCTAACTGTGCCAGGGTTCTGCTTAGCTCTCATTCCTCAGTGCCTATATGGGGGGTTACCCACATTCTGTAGCCCAGGCTGGAGTGCAATGGCTCGATCTCGGCTCAATGCAACTTCTGCTTCCTGGGTCCCAGTTAAAGCAATTCTCCTACCTCAGCCTCCCAAATAGCTGGGATTACAGGCACGAGCCAGCATGCCCAGCTAATTTTTTTATTTTTTAGTAGAGATGGGGTTTCACCATGTTGGCCAGTCTGGTCTTGAACTCCTGACCTTGTGATCCGCCTGCCTTGGCCTCCCAAAGTGCTGGGATTCCAGGCATGAGCCAAGCCACCTGGCCTGATTTTGGTTTTCAAAATCTTTGTATTTCACGGTTTAGCTTTGTGGGTTGATGTTCTATTTTTGAGAACAGAACCGTTCGTAATATATTCTACATAGACTATACCTGTTATTCATGTAGAAAAAAAGACTCCTTTCCCATTTAACACCTTTTGCCTTAGGTTTATTTTTCTGGTATCAATACTGGTGCCATACTTACTTTGTGTTTGCAGTTTCCTGTCTTTTCTTTTTTTTTTTGAGACAGAGTCTTGCTTTTGTCACCCAGGCTGGATGGAGTGCAATGGTGTGATCTCGACTCACTGCAATCTCCAGCTCCTGGGTTCAAGCAGTTGTGCTGTTTTAGCCTCCCAGGTAGCTGTGACTACAGGGGCGCACCACCACACCCGGCTAATTTTTGTATTCTTAGTAGAGATGGGTTTCATCATGTTGGTCAGGCTGACCTCAAACTCCTGACCTCAGGTGATCCACCCACCTCAACCTCCCAAAGTGCTGGGATTACAGGTGTGAGTCACCACACCCAGCCTTTTTTTTTTTTTTTTTTTGAGATGGAGTGTCTTTCTGTTGCCCAGGCTTGAGTGCAATGGTGCAACCTCGGCTCACTGCAACCTCCGCCTCCTGGGTTCCAGTGACGCTCCTGCCTCAGCCTCCCGAGTAGCTGGGATTACAAAAGCCCACCACGATGCTTGGCTAATTTTTGTATTTTAAATAGAGATGGGATTTTCAGGCTGGTCTCAAACTCTTGACCTCAGGTGATCCACCTGCCTTGGCATCCCAAAGTGCTGGGCCAGGTTTCTCCGAGACTCCTGGCCCCGAGCGCTTAGCCACCATGCCCAGCCAAATTTTCTTGTTTCTTTTATCCTCTTCTAGTTTCCCTCTTTTAGGCTAACAATTATTAACAACAGTTAACAAAACCCTCAAGTTTGTATTTTATCAAGAAACATTTCCCTAATGTCTTCCTCCTTGAACCAAACAAGATCTTTGGCACATTTTATTTGCTCTGTGTCCCCACTTTTTTTTTTGAGACAGAGTTTCACTCTGTCGCCCAGGCTGGAGTGCCATGGCATGATCTCAGCTCACTGCAACCTCTGCCTCCCAGGTTCAAGCGATTCTCCTGCCTCAGCCTCCAGAGTACCTTGGATTACAGGCATCATTGCCACCATGCCTAGCTAGTTTTTTATTTTTAGTAGAGACATGGTTTCTTCATGTTGGTCAGGCTGGTCTCGAACTCCTGACCTTAGGTGATCCAGCCACCTTGGCCTCCAAAGTGCTGGAATTACAGGCGTGAGCCCAGCCCACGTGGTTTTTAAAATAGTTTAGAATTTCGTTACCAGATAATTAATTTGCTTCTTTAAGCATATGTCGGTGGGGCGTGGTGGTTCACGCCTGTAATCCCAGCACTTTGGGAGGCCAAGGTGGGTGAATCGCCTGAGGTCAAGAGTTTGACCAGCCTGGCCAACATGGTGAAACCTGTTCTCTACTAAAAACACAAAAAATTAGCTGGGCGTGGTGGCGCATGTCTGTAATCCTAGCTACTCGGAAGGCTGAGGCAGGAGAATCGCTTGAACCCGGGAGGCGGAGGTTGCAGTGAGCCAAGATTACACCACTGCACTCCAGCCTGGGCAACAAGAGTGAAACTCTGTCTCAAAAAGGAAAAAAAAAA
>PVKP010008007.1:0-74435 GCA_004027715.1 Plecturocebus donacophilus | reverse complement strand
ATGTGGTCACTTTTAAAATAGGTATAATGTGATACTGAGAAAAATGTATGTTTTGTGGATTTGGGGAGGAGAGTTCTGTAAATATTTGTTAAGTCTAGTTGTTCCAGGTCTGAGTTCAAGTCCTAGATATCCTTGTTAATTTTCTATCTCGTTGATCTGTCTAATATTGACAGTGTAATGTTAAAGTCTCCCACTATTACTGTGTGGGAGTCTAAGTCTCTTTGTAAGTCATTAAGAACTTGCCCTATGTATCTGGGTGCTCCTGTAATGGGTGCATATATATTTAGGATCGTTAGCTCTTCTTGTTGCATTGATCCTTTCACCACCATAAGAGCAACCCCAAGGCACATAATCGTCAGATTCACCAGGATTGAAATGAAGGAGAAAATGCTAAGGGCAGCCAGAGAGAAGGATCAGGTTACCTACAAATGGAAGCCCATCAGACTTACAGCAGATCTCTCAGCAGAAACCCTACAAGCCAGAAGAGAGTGGGGGCCAGCATTCAACATCCTTAAAGAAAAGAACTTTCAACCTAGAATTTCATATCCGGCCAAACTAAGCTTCATAAGTGAAGAAAAAATAAAATTTTTTGCGAACAAACAAGTACTCAGAGATTATATCGCCACCAGGCCTGCTTTACAAGAGCTTCTGAAAGAAGTGCTACATGTAGACGGGAACAACTAGTATCAGCCATTCCAAAAACATACCAAAAGGTAAAAAGCATCACAATAATGAAGAATCTACATCAACTAATGGGCAAAACAGCCAGCTAGCATTACCAGAAGCTGCAATTTTAGTCTCTGATAAAAACAGACTTTAAAACAACAAAGAACATAGCTTTGTTTTTCACCAAAGATATCCACTGAGAAGAAGAAGACTCCAGAACAGTAAGTTGTAAACCTTAGGTTCACTCAATTATCAATTATTATCCATCAAACTAGCATCCTATCCACTGATCTTTTGACTTTTCTGTCTGCCTAATAATTCATATTACTTTCTATGCATGTTTCCATCCATCCATCCATCCACCCACCAACCACTCATCCATCCATCCTCATCTGTCCATCCACTAATTCATCCACCCACTCACCATCCACTCACTCATTCATTCATTTATTCACCCACCAATTTATCCATCCATCCATCCATCCATCCATCCATCCATCCATCCTTCCTTCTATCCATCCATTTCATTTATTAAGTTACCATCAGTTACATGCAAGCACAGTACTGGGATTGACTAAGCACAATCCATTTCCTATATGGCTTTCAACAGCTCATTAAAGGAATCATGCAAGTGGAAAGCCATGTTACACTATCTTGAGAGGTTTCAGTTACAAGGAGTGATCAACTTTGGGCTGCAAGGAATACTTTAGCCTTCTTCCGGAAGGATCGCTTTGGTGAAAAATAAAAAGCTATCATACATGTAATTTAGATGCATTTGCCAAAACTACCTTGGAGTTCATAGCTACACAAACAAGACAACTTGAAAACTATACCTCCATTGTGTGTGTGTGCGTGTATGTGTGTGTTTATGAGCAAGAGGCTGGGGAAAAGGAGGATGAGTGAAAGTGGTGCTAGTCTCTCTTTCCCCAAATCATTTCTGTCATATCCAGTAGAGCCATTTTTTTTTTTACAACTCAACTCTGACCAAGTCATTCCCATGTCCCTCTGTTGTCTACTAGTCAGTGGTCCTCCATCACTCACAGGACAAAGTCAGCAGCTTCCGTGAGTTTTGAGGCTGCCCCAGGTGTGGCCTCTTCCACACACTCAGCCTCCATGTTCCTTCCACTTTCACTGGGCACCAACTGCCCCAGATCACTTGCCATTGTAGTCCAGAGAGACTTACCAGGAACAAGAACCACACCTACCTGTCCTTATCCCAGATCTGTGAGCTACAGCCTGTTTCTTTACCTGTATGTGCAAATAGTGCCTACATCAATGCATCAATAAATGTTAACTTATTTTAAGCTGGGAAGCCCTTTCCTCCTGTCTTCTGGGGAAAGACTCATCTTGTAGTCTACAAAGCCTTCATTTATCTCTAGGGCCTTGATGGGGATTGATTTTATTGGGCCCATATCACCATGAGTTTGCCCCAAATAACCCCTTATCACACTGTAATGTTAGTAACCATGGTTAGCATAGCTCTATGTGATTCTAACAGACCCCAATAAAAAATAACGAGAGCTCAAATTTACTGGACATTTAGTATGTGCCAGATCCTATTTTAGGAGCTTAAGTATATTAATTCATTTCACATTCACAACTGCCCTGCGATGCAAGCATTATCAAAATTTCCATTTTATAGATGGGTAAAATGAGAGTCAAAGAGGGTATCCAACAGCTGTGTATTCCCTTAGAGCAGGTGTGTACCTTTCCATTGTGATGCTTGGCACATACTAGGTGTTTAACACACATTCATTTAATAAATGTCAAATAATCTGTTCTCCATCATTTGATCCTCAGCTGAGATGGATGAATGAAAGGTGACCATCTCTTCATGTCATTTTTCTGTGTGATATTAAACTGGTCTCTGCAGATTCTCATTTATTAAACTTCCCCAGTTTTTCACCCAATGATTCATTCTCCTAGAAGTTTTACAATACTTTTAAGCTAAAAATAAAACACAGTTTTTGCATATAGAAATCTAGGGTTTTCTTTAAGACTGTTTTTTAAAAATTAATCTGTACTGTCTGCCCCTCAAAAGGTCTTCACCAGGGGAAAGCTCTTGCAAAAGAGAAGCTGACATAACCTCTTAACTATTTTGGGAAGTTATGATAGGTCACCTTGTTTCATCATACATTTCACTTGCCTGATTGGTGCACTTGCCTTGTTCCATGTACCGTGTGCATAATATTTGAGGACTGAGCTTTATATGCTTTTTATAGCCCCAGTGTCCAGCAGAGCACCTGGTGCTGAGTACCAGCTCAGCAAATGCTGGATAAGTGACCAAGATGACTCTCCTCATACTTGACAGCTCAGAACCTCAATTCCATCTGGAAAATGGGTACAATAAAGACAACTACAGGAACCTCTGGGAAAATAAATGAGACAAAGCTTGTATTGAGCTGCGTGCATCATAACTGATACACATGTAGAAATTCTGGTGAGGGAACGAATTCTGAAGTGAACCAGGTTCAAGGTCAGCTATTCTTACCCAGTGTGCAGGCTGACCTTGGGCGGCACTCCTTTAAGCCTCAGTACCCTTACTTGTAAAATGTGGATAATAACAGGATTTGCTCTATATTTAGCAGCTAAGGATACAGGATGCCCAGTTAAATTTAAATTTCACATAAATAATATACAGTAGAGACAATATTTGGAACATGCCTGTATTTTCTAATGTGATTTATCTGTAATTTAATTTTAACCAGTGTCCTGTATTTTCTGGGAGTGAGATAAAATAATACATGTAACATGCTTGCATGTGATCTATGCCCAATACTGCTTGGCATTATTTTATAATGCATGCTTGATAAATAGTAACTCCCCATCTCTCTTCCCCCTTTTAAAATAATCTGTATTCCTTTCATTATGCCCCCCTGCCTTCCCCCACCCCATTCTCTGCCTCTTAATATACATTGAGATGTCAGAAGGGGTCTTGGATGTAAAAAGGGAGCAAACAGCTGCCGTAGAAAGAAGTTGCTGTCAGTTCAAATGAATGCTGAGCTAATAGGCCTATTAATAATGAGCTTTATTATAGAAGGCCACTTACGTTAATAATTCTCAGTATTTGGTATTTGATGCTGTGACATTTATACTGAGCTGAATGGTGATTGTGCGTGTGTGTGTGTGTGTGTGTGTGTGTTTAAAGCCATTAGCTCACTTTTACTCTGAATACAGCTGCGACATTGGGGAGCAGGCTGTGTTTTATTTAACACACACTACATACACATCTCATCTGGTTCGACTTTTCCTCCTGGGTAGCTCTCAGCTTCGGGGCTTCAGAAACACTGCAGAGCAAATGGAAAAAAAAAAAAACGGGAATCCTGGGAAGAGGCTGAGGACCAGCTTTTACCTTTTCACCCTGCAATTGTCAATCCAGTCCCCCGCCCCTGCCCTTATAGCCCTGAGAAGCTCAGGGTCGGTTTAATCTGATTTGCATACTGTGAGTTCTCACAACAGTAGCTGGAATTGTGTCAGGGCCTAATTTGCATTTCCACCCCCTCTCTTTGCCTCTTTTATATCTGAAGACAAGTGCCTGAGCAGTAGGGAAGTTTAACTAAACCCAGATTAAGAAGTCGAACTCATGTTCTAGAAGTTAGAAAAATAGCCGGTGTGGCTTCACAAGGATGAAGTTTGGGCAGAGAGAATGTTTATTTACGTGATGGCAACTCCAAAACAAGCCGCAGAGTGGCATTGGTATTTGAATGCACCTATCCAGGGAGGCTAGAGGGCCAGATGCGCTTCCTTAAGTGTCCCTCAATCCAGCAAGTCAGAGTTAGGATGGATGGGACTCTGTCCTTCCTCAGGTCCAATGCAACAGAATTTTCTCAGATGAGTTAAACAGCTCATCCCAAACTATACACAACTAGGAACCTATAGAGTTTGGGTTCAAATCCCACCAACGCTGTGTCTGCTTTGTTCCGTTGTCCTGCAGGTCAGGTGCCGCACCTGAGACTCCATTTTTATAAATGTACCCAATGCAGGTGGGGCAGGGAGCGTTCACATCTCCTTGCAACTCCCAGAGGCTTCTGCAGAGCAGCAGCAGGGGCACCATCACCCTTCAGCTTGTGAAAAATGCAGACTCTCAGGCCAAATTAGAAGCTACATTTTAGCCAAATTCCCCAGTTGATTCATCTCTGCATTAAAATGTGAGAAGTCCTGCTTTGTAGTTTTCTGGGGCAGACTCATTGAACATGACCTGTGACGTGCATCTTGTCTTTTCATAAAGCCATTTGTCCCCTTGCTAGGCACATCTGAGAAGGGCAAGCACTCAGGACTGAAGCCTCACCTGCAAGTCCAAAGTACAGACAAAGTCCGCCTTTCCCAAGGCCGTGCTTTCAACCCCAAGCAGCCTTTTCTGCAGTGGGTGTCGCTGTGTGCTCCACCCACGCCCGCCCCTGCTCACAGTAGAACAATTAGTGGGTTAATTTCGAGGCCAATGGTGCATGTGCAAAGTACCTGACAATTACAAGAAAAAAAAGTATATTTAAGGCAAACTGCTCATAAAAGATCAAGCTAGATGAATTTTCTTAATAAGTGGTTAAAACATCTTAAGAGTTTCCGGCGCTATTTTGCTGCTCAAGGGTTTTCAATAAGATGCTCTGATGATGGAAGAACCACTTTTATCAAATATTAAGCTACTGTAAATTTACTGTAATTGAATAATTTGCCTCTTAGCTTTGGTTCACTAAGACTGTAGTGAGGTTTTCATCCCTAAGTGATCACTCTACAGTCTATTTCAATATATGTCATGTCAGGCAAAGCTCATCTACGGCACCATTTGAGATCTAGTAATTTCAAAGCCAAGGGACCCTGTAAATGGTCTGGATGATTGACCATAAAGTATGTACATATTTAGTTATATTAAATTGTGATTAAGGTTTCCACTTCCATATTTAAACTCTGAGCAGTTTGCAGAGCCTTTATGACTGTTATGGAAGTGCTAATGTGAATTCCGCAGGGCTTCGGATAGGAATCAAAGCAACAGCAGACCTTTTGGTCCAGGTGGCATAAATATCAAGGAGATGAAGTAACAAACAAAGAAAAGCCGAAACGCCAGTCGGAAGCAGATCAAGTCAATATTCATACGTATAAATTATGATAAATTATGCCTTCAGAGACAGGAAAGCCAAAAAAGGTCTTGGGGCCTGAAAGAGAAAATCTAAATTTGTCCCCGACTCTTATCATGTATTGATTTAGTGTTTTGGAAGATCATTTTCTAAGCCTCAGTTGACTCATCTGTAAAATGGACATCATGTCACTTCGAGGGAAAGTGACATTTCTGTGAAGGACTTGGAAAACATTAAACTAGTGTAACTCAAAGGATTGCCCTTGGAAAAAGCAAAGAACCCAGTGTCCAGACTTCTCACCCACAGAAACCATGCAATCAAGAATTTGGTTGTTTTAAGCCATTGTTTGTAGCAATTGATTACACAACCACAGAAAACTAATACAACAAAGCCGATGAATACTGAAGATACAGTAAGACTGTAGGAATTCCTGGAAGCCCCAGAAACCTGATCACAAAAGCTTTTATTCTTTTTTAAGATGGAGTCTCCATCTGTTGCCCAGGCTGATGTGCAATGGTACTATCTTGGCTCACTGCAACCTCCGCCTCCCTGGTTCAAGTGATTCTCCTGCCTCAGCCTCCTGAGTAGCTAGGATTACAGGCTCCCACCACCATGCCAGGCTAATTTTTATATTTTTGGTAAAGATGGGGTTTCACCATGTTGACCAGGCTGGTCTCGAACTACTGACCTTGTTATCTGCTCACCTCAGCCTCTCAGAGTGCTGGGATTACAGGCATGAGCCACTGCACCTGGCCCACAGAAGCTTTATGTGAAAAGCCTGTAGCCTCTACCTTGGGGGAGAGATGTCCTTGGACATCTGCATGAGAAATATACCTGAGGTTTGTTTAAACGCAGATTCCTGGCTAATCATGTCTGTCCTGTTCAATCAGTATTTTTAGGCATAAGCCTCAAGAATCTGCTTTTTTTCAAGCCTATTGCATCTGTGGGAATTTGCATCTGTAGTAAAGCATAAAGGAAAGATTGCAGCTCTAAATATATGTTTATTCTTATTGTGCCAGAGTAGTGGAGGAAAGCTGTTTTACTTTTTTTTCATCCTTTTCTATCTACATTGTAAGAATTAGGGCTTCAATAGTGACTAGCCCCAAATACAAGATATATAAAAAAATGAAGGGTCTGATAACCACTTTCCATGTCCCCAGCAATAGACATAGACCCAAGCACAGCAGGAATGACGGTTATTAAATCTCCACCAAGTCACCTCACTCCCTGTGCCTGAATGGTCTCCTTTCCCTTTTCAACTTTAACTCCTATTCTTCCTTCAAAGCCCAGGCCAAAATCATCTCTGCTTTAAAATGTGTTCAGACCCTGGACCTGGCAGAAGAGGATACGCAGCGGGTGCGCACAGGAGACACCAGGAGTGATGAGCATGACAGCAAGAATTCCAAGAGTTCTACCCCTTGGAGCACAGAACCTCTGATCTCTTCCCCTTGGCTGTGGATAAGGCCTGTGAATATGATAAAGCAGTCACTTCTTTGATTGGGATGTGTTATTCAAACTTGAAGAGAGAGATTTTCCTGCTGACTGATACCTTGATTTCCACCTGCTGAATCTCTGAGCAAAGAAACCCAGCTAAGTTGTGCCTACTCCTGACCCACAGAAACCGTAATAAGTGTATGTTGTTTTAAGCCACTGTTTGTGGTCACTTATTCCTGGAATGGAAAACTCATGCAACAAAGGGCTTGGATATTGTAGACACAGTGAGAAGACTGTAGGGAATCCTGGAAGCCCCAGAACCCTGGTCACAGTAACTTTCTATTAAAATACTGTAGCCTCTGCCTTGGGGAGAAGCAGCAGAAAGGACATACATCTGGTTCAACATCACCAGTTGTAACCAGACAGTCAGAAAGCAAAGTGACATAGTTCAGGAACAATTTTTCAACCAACTCTGGCACACTATGAGATTTCTGGTTGGGATTGGGCTGGTAAGAATTCTACAAGCAACTAGCCATGTCAACATATCTTAAAATCTATCATTCTATGCAGTGACTTTCATTTGCATTTCAGTAGAGCTTTAGAGTGTATATCAATATTTTTTATCCAGTGAAATAGTCTGGCTCCAGTAAGAACAAGTGCCTGGGTGCCCAGCGAATGCAGTTTTTGTAGTTTGTCATAAAATTGCTTCCTCCCAATCATGAATTCCCTTTCATCCAAAGAGCTCCTAGTGTTTTATTCATAAATATAATTATCCTCATTTTACAGATGAGGAAACTGGGTCATAGAGATTTGAACACCGTGAATTAATAACAGCAATAGAAGCAAAACCTGCCTCAAAATGCAAATGATTTACTTTCTCTGCTCAGTTATTATTGTGTATGCAGCTATCATATACATATATATACACATATATGCATATACATAGAGAGAGTTCGATTTTGCAGAAGTAATTTTCAAGCTCTTGTTTTCACAGTACAATATTGCGGTCCCACTGTATTCAGCCAGGAGCACTCACAGTGATTTAACTCCAAGTAAAATTCAGATGCGCTTTTATGTCAACATGGGCACACACACAAAAACTGGGACTGCCTGTGGGGCGCACTGGCAGTTGGGCTCTATATCATTCCACGTTAGAGACAAAAAACTAAAAAAAAAATCCTCCTTTATAAATACCAACATTGAGGAGTTGATAGCAACCAGTGATTTGCTTTGTTAAGATGCTGCCTGGGCTGATAGCTGGCATTCTTCAGTGGGGCTAGGAATATGAAAAGAGACAACCAGCTCTGCCTGGGATGTGTGGAGCCTTTGCTGTGGTCTGAGCTGATTCAGTCAAGCCTTCATCACGGGAGATTTGAAAATCTGGTGCAATCCTTACCAGCCCAATCCAAACCACAGATGTCCTGTGAGGGCTGGGAGCAGACTGCATCCTCTTTTAGAAACACAAAGCCCATTCTATGAAACTTACAAGGACCCATTCTCTGCCCCCCACCCTCCCCTTGCTTTTGGTTAAATATTAACAGGACTCCTTTAATTTGAGTATAAATTGTGTAAAGGAAAATAGACCCTGACACTGATTTGGGTTTTTCCCACTATTCTATGGAGTAAAAACTGACGAATAAAAGTTGCTTAGTAAATGATTCTCACACAACATTGAGCAAGTCCTGTCTAGTGTTCTTGAATCTCTGCCCTCTAGTCCATTTCCACTACCCATAAGTCACACCCTTGTTATCTTCTGCCTAATTTAACAGCTTCCTAACTTGTTTTCTGTTAACAATGTATCACTCTACCAAGGCTTGAGTAATATGTCCAAAACAGATCCTAACCATCCTATAGCTCTAACTCTTCAACTGCGCTCTGCCCCTCTAAGAAAGGACTAAGCCCAAGCTCCTTGACATATAGACAAGGTCCCTGATCTGACTATGGCCACTTTCTGGCTAGATCTCACCCCTTTAATAACACTGTGCTCTCCGGCATCCCAGGAGTGCTTAGAGTTGCAGGCCTAACGTCATTTCTCCTTGCATCTCTGCCATTGCCATTGCTATTGACTATCTGGAGGTCCATTTCCTCTTCTTGGCACCCCTACAATATTCTACCTTACCACTCAATTTCCCATTAACTGGAAAACTTATATTAGCCTTAATGAATCAGCTTAGGTTTCTTTACTTTCAGAAAATTGTGTTTATCACCCTTTTCTTCTCTAAATCTGAGCTGTGCTCCATGCTCCTTTGTACCTAACTTCAGAACTACACTTGCCCTATGTTACAGTTATCCGCATGTTTCTCTGTTTTCCCTTTTTGGACTGTGAGGTTCGGTGAGCAGGGATACAGTTATATTCATCTGGGTATGCCCCGGGTCCAGCACTGGGTCTCATGCACAGTAGACACTCAATAAAGTATATTGAAAGAATGAATGGATGTCAGGAATTACTGATCCAAGAACAAGTGGATGCATGTCTGCAAAGGTCTGTTCTTAGTACTTAGCCTCCTATGCAGAAAAGGGTTAATTATGCTTACCTGGAGTTCTGAGTGAATTTTACTCTCTGGTGTCAAACTCCATTTCCATTCACCTCGCCCTTATTCTAACGACATAGAACTGGACAAATAGGAAAAAGCACCTATAGCACAATTTCTGCTGATGAATATTTCAGCAGGTGCCTCTTGGCTAAAAGTTGAGATGAAAGCCTGGCTCCAGGCAAATTAAGAGGAGAAGAAAGACTTCTAAGTACATAAGGCTTTGGAGAAATGCCTCAGTGCTGAGACCTCGACAGGAATCCTGCAACTGAAAACGAAGAGATCACAGCCCAGAGTACTCTGCATGTCTCCTCCTGGGCTAGAGGAGTGGGAGTGCAGCATCCGGGAAGGGCAAGTTGCTCTCAGAGGTAGAGCACTGGCCACGCCCAGAACACTCAGCAGCAGCATGAGAGGAGCGGGTCCCAGGCTGCCCATCCATCTGTAAATGTGCAGCTCCTGTTAAAGCGTAGCTTCCTGGGGAAAACATAGGGCTCGGTAACATGCGGCCAGCTCCTGCTACATGAGTTTCACAATAACTCCCCCTTTTCCTTCCCTCCTTCCTTCCTTCCTTCCTTCCTTCCTTCCTTCCTTCCTTCCTTCCCTCCTTCCTTCCTTCCCTCCTTCCTTCCTTCCCTCCTTCCTTCCTCTCTTTCTTCTTCTTCTTCTTTTCTCTTTCTTTCTTTCTATTTTTTTCTTTCTCTCTCTTTCTTCTTTTATTGAGCGGGAGGTGGGGGGTAGCTGAACTGAGTCGAGTCAGGCTGGGACCAGCTACGTGCACTGCACAACTACTTTCCCACCTCCCTACAAAGTCTACCGGGGAAGAATTTTAGGATTCTGTGTCTGGGTAGCCTTTGCACTCTTGGGTGTAGCACAATGACTTACTGAGATTCCAGGACCAAGAAAAAGATTATATGGACATTCTGAGCTAAACCCAGATGAAGCTAGATGCAACTGTTCCTAGACACCTTGGAATTGGATGAACTTTAAAAAACAGTCAGAAAACAGAGGCCTGGTGAATTGCACAAGAAAAGGCACTAATTGGTAGGTGCCTGGGCAAGTTTGGACATGTGTGAAAAAAGAGATAGGACTGGGAGTTAGGAGCTTGGGGTTTGGCCCTGGTGCTGGCCCTGACCCTAGGTACGTCACTTTTCTTCCCTGCTGTGGGCCTCAGTTTCTACAATTTAAAAAAAAAAAAAGCAATTGTCTCAGATCAGGTAAAATGCCTTCAAGTTCCAATTGGTTACAAATTCATCTATTGATCTTTAGAAGATCTCTTGCAGCTCAGAAGTGATAGGAATAGAAAAAGGCCCTCTATAAACAAGGCATCGTTTTGTAGATGAGGGTCTTGTCAGTTATACCACAGATGTGCAATCTCATAGGAACCTCATAAAGCATTGGTTTAAATGGAAAAAATGACCTTTAATAGTGAAACTTGACAAGAAGCTGAGGTGGCAGGATTACTTGAGGTCAGGAGTTTGAGAGCAGCCTACACAACATAGCAAGGCCCCATCTCAAAAAAAATAATAGAAAAACATATCCTGGTGTGGTGTGCACCTGTAGTCCCAGCTGACTCCGTCACATAGGAGAGATTAAGTAAATGCCTGCAAAACAAATAAATAGAAAAGCAAATTTGTGAATGAATGAAGGAATTACCAAGAATGAATGAAGTCTTATGGTAGAAGACTCTTAATTAGGGGGAAAAAATCAAGAAAGTGGTAGTGACAAGATTAGAATTCACAACCAGCCTAAGAATTATTGAGATAGTATCACTAAGCTAAAACTTTCAAGAGAAGCTTTGAGTTTAAGGCAAAAGCTAAACTGAAATTATACAATGATAACTCACCTTTGGAAGAAATTTAATTTTCATGTGTGCTAATAAAGCTGATTGCATTTAGATGGACTTTTAATAGAGATGCCTAAAGAGATAAAACATTTTGGACTATTTATTCTTAACAAGAGTCAAAAATTAAAATACAGTTTTTACTGATAACGTTGCTAAGGCCAAATAAGCTGGAAGTAGGTATTTAAGGGTTTATTCTTTAATTTTAATTTGTTGAAGGCAGTCTAGTGGAGGTAGTTACACTTTGGAGAGTGAAATTGGCAAACCCCATTAGTCACACAACAAAATAGCCGTGAATGTGGTTTCTCCAAAGACTTTCTCCAAATGCCTCTCCCTCAAAACTGGGCCTCCATCCAACTTCAAACAGGGAGTCCCAGCTGCCTCTCTTTGTTTCCAGATACGCACCATCCGTGAGTTTCTGATGGATACGCCCTGACCTCCTTTCCCCAGAGCTAAGAAGAAAACACTTAATTCCTTAGTCCCAAAGCATCACCTTTCTCTTTAAATTGTGCCACTGGAAACAGAGCTTGTGGCTCAAAGAAAAATTGCAGATCTTTGAAGGTAATGTGGCTTGACAGTGGCAAGCTCCTATCTTTAGTTCATAACGATAACTTGGAATATAGACTTGAATGTTAGCTTTAGACACCTGTAGGGGAATTCAAAGCTTGCTCACAGCCATGCTTCCTCAAGATGGAATTTGAACAAAGGATGGTATTGAGCAATACTAGAGCAACCAGCCACTCTCTCTAGGAAGGGCTCACACCCTTGGTGAAATCGTTGCTGGATCTCAGAGGCCTAGCACTGTCCCTGGCTTCTGGCTGCTCAGTGGACAGGAGGATCACGGGCAGTAGGTGATCTGCCTCAAAGGCATCTTCTCCAGCAGAAGGTGAGGTTCAGTGGAGCAAGAGGAAACCCGACTGGGTCATATGTGTATCACAAGGGTCCACTCAGGGCCTAGTAGCAGTGAGATGGTAAGAAGATGGATGGATGGGTGGGTGATGAGTGGATGGATACGTTAATCCATTCATCTTTTCTTTAGAAATAAAGGGCATAATGGGCCAGGTATGGTGACTCAAGCCTGTAATCCCAGCTCTTTGGGAGGCTGAAGAAGACAGATTGCCTGATCTTAGGAATTTGAGACCAGCCTGGGCAACATGGTGAAACCCTGTCTCTACTAAAATACAAAAAATTAGCTGAGTGTGGTGGCATGCACCTGTAGTCCCAGCTACTTGGGAGGCTTGAGGCACAAGAATTGCTTTAACCTGGGAAGTGGAGGTTGCAGTGAGCATAAATCATGCCACTGCACTCAGTCTGGAGGCTGTCTCCAAACCAACAAACAAACAAACCAAAAAATTAAACAAACAAGAAAAGGGAATAAGCTTTTTTGTCTGACAGACAAGGGTGCAAAACTAGTGTTGAAAACCATGCTCTACAGAGCACCTGAGATGATTAATCTACAGATTTTCATCTGTAAAACGGAAACCAATGAAATGGTATGGTATTACCCCTAAATTAATACCTATCACATATTAAAGAAAGAGAAGAAAGAAGAAAAGAGGAAAAGAAAAAGAAATAAACAGGAAGAAGAAAGAAAGAAAAAGAAAGAAAGAAAGAAAAAGAAAGAAGGAAAAGGAAGAGAGAGAGAAGGAAGGAGGGAGGAGAGAGGAAGGAGGGAGGGAGGGAAGAAGAAAACTAGTTAGCTTTCTGTACCTCTTTTTAATTTTCTGGTCTTCACTGTCAGGACTCTATCACTTATTTAACAACTCAAAAAGTCCCACTACTAACTATGGGATTTTAGATGCACCACTAAACATTTCTGAATTAAATCATTTTAAAATGAGGAAATGAGTCAACTATGGTGGTATATGCCATGTGTCCCAGCTACTATCGAGGCTGAGGTGGGAGGATTGCTTGAGTTCAGGAGTTTGAAGCTATAATGTGCTGTGATCTCACCAGTTAATAGCCACTATACTCCATCCTGGGCAACGTCGTGAGACCCTATCTCTTATTTATTTATTTATTTTTAATGAGTAAGGTGATGACTGTCTCCAGCGAATTTTAAGGAATACGTCAATCCTACAAAATTCTGTAGATTCAGTAAAATGCTATATGTTCTGAAGTATTGATTTGTTTTGTCTTGGGGTAGCCCAAAACAAATCTGTGATTTCTTTAGAGACTTGAGGTCTTGATAGAAGTTCTTAGTTTCCTTTAGGAAAGTTGAAATTTTTAATAACATAAGCCTATATTAATTAACAAGGCAAACAATTAGCAAACATGGTAAACAACCAAATACCAAACGCTAAGTGCAGGGTTGAATGGCCCCACCTGCATTCACAGAAAGAGTAATCCATAACAATAAAAGGGGGTGGAGCTTGAGTTTGGGTTTAGAAGAACCTGCCAGGCAGCAGGCAAAAACAGCCTTTCTAGGAGAATAAATGAATTAAATAAATACACAAATATATAAATAAATAAAAAGTTTTAGTGCCTCAGTGAAAAATAAACCATGGGAAGGTTAACATAGTTGAAGAAGGAAAACGTGAATGATTATGTAATTGTGTCAAATACATCCGTGACCTAAACAATGGTGGAAACAAAAGGAAACTAAAAACTGGATTCCACATGAGTGCCCACCCCGTGCCTGCCTGCCATTTCTGCTTCTCTGATTTCAAGTTGAAGCATATTACCTCCATTTAAGACTAAAACACCAAAAGTGGATGGGGCCGGGGACCATTGATTTGCATAAATTCTATGCCCCGTGAGGGCTGGGAGGCAGTCTAGAATTTGTATCTCCTACCTACCATTACAATCTTCTCTCCCGTTTCTTATTACCTTTTATCTGCACTACTGAACAATGTCATGTAAAAAGTATGGGGTTTTACATATAGAAAGGTTATATTTATGTAATGGGTCTGCTACTTACCAGGGTTGCAGACATGGGCAAATCACATACTCCTCCTCTTCAACTAAAACATGGGGGTTGTGGTAATGCCTATCTTTGGATTATAAATGATTCCCCAGCTAAAAGGGGAACTCCTTGGCTTGCATAACCAAATACGAAGAGTAGAGACCACGAGGGCCTGGATCCCAGCAGATGGGAAAATCCTTGTCCATCTCTCATGCCACCTCTTTCTGTGTTTCAGCTTCGACTTTATCAAACTGGATTTCTCCAAGGATCTGGAGCTTTGGATGCTGGCAGCTTTAGGCTTACGAGTTTCCAGCTTTACTAGCATAAAGCATTTTTAATTATTATGTTCTGTCCACTTTTAATTAAGTAACCCCATGTCAGGGCACTGATTGGCTTGGCTGAGGTCAAATGCTTTCCACTGGGACCTGGAGATGAGAAAGTCTGTTTAGACCACCACAGCAGATACTCATGGATGTCTGCCCCAAATCCATTCCCCTCCTGATTCTGACATCCTGACAAAGATGTCAGAATCAGGAGGGGAATGGATTTGGGATTTATTCCATGAAATAAGATGGAAACATCAGACTCTTGTCATGTCACATTCCCTTGCAGTTGGGGGTAGCTATGTAGCCTCCCTCTCAGCAGTGATGAGTAAGCAGAGTCCAGTGGAAGAACCTCCTAGGAAGATTTTCTTTCCACATAAAAGGAGAGAGACATTAGAGAGAGAGAGAGAGAGAGAGAGAGAGAGAGCGCAAGCACCTGTCTCTTGCTGCTTTTTTGCATTTTAAGAGGATGTGATACAAGGAGCAACTGCAGCAACCTTGAGAGCATGAGGGACCATCACATCTACATGGTGCATACAGCTTATCAGGAAACACTGGAGTCCTCAATGACCTTGATAAGGAGCTGAATCAGCCCTGGACCTGCCTACATCCAGATGTCTTGTTAGATGAGAAAATTCCTGTTAAAAGAGAAAACTAAATCCTGTTGTAATCCCTTCTCTTAGCTCGGGCCCTTTCCCTCCACTGATTTCTCCTCGATCCCCTTTCTTCTTCTCCCACGGAGGTTGTACTACAGGGATCCTTGGCACGAGGGGTCTTAGGGGCTTTGCCGACAGAGAACAGGACATCCCTGGTTTCCAGGCTGAAGAACAAGACAGGGGGCGGGGCCACACCCTGTTGGTGGGCAGAGTCTCTCAGTACCTGCCTGGAGGATCCTGTCCATGGATGTGGCTGGCAGTGACTCCTAAGGTAGACATCACTTTTTTCCTTTGAGACTTTAAACTAGCATCTAAATGTCCCCCAGTTCCAACAGAACTCACACAGCTGGTATTTCAGTTCAGCCTTTGGTATTTCTTGATTGTCTCATTTGGAGTGACAAGCTTTATCTGATATTATTCACTCAAAAGACAAAATGGGAAATGAAGATGTGCCACACCTGGTGACATTGGAATAGAGATGTTGAGGAGTGATAGCAACGGGGCCACTAGCCTGGGGCTGTTTCTGCACCTGGCTCTCCTCATCTCTGAATGGAAAGTATTTAAAATTAGCCCAACTTCTAAATACATTTCATAATCTTTAAAATAAGGAGAACAGTACATACTTCATAGAATTTCTCCCAAAACAAAATTAGCTACATATAAAAAGGTATTTATAACACTGATGTATAAATCTAAATGTTCATAACAAGTACTGTGAGAAGAACAAAGGATAGGAGAACTTCCTCATCTATCTAAACTTCGTGACTCAGTTTCTCTGTCTTTCAGAAGGGGCCTTCTCTAAGACTTTAAAATCTACCTGCTTCCTAAAAAAATCACTTAGTGCATACTGTGTTTGCCTAGAAGGCCACTTCCTGTGACGTCTGTGTAATTGAAAAGAGAGAACTGCAAAAGCACTGTCTAAATATAAGGGGCTATTAATATTTCAGAATATAACAATAATAAGGAATGGCTCACAACAGTACAAATTTAACTCACCAGTCCCCAGGAAATGAGAGAAGAAGAATGCCAGTGTGTGTGTGTCTGTGTGTACTCATGCATCTATACAAACATTTTTAAAACTCCAGTATTTAAAAAGTAGAGTAGTTAATTTAGCGATTTAGCAAATATTTCTCTTCTCTTCTTCTAGATTTTTTTTTTTTTTTTGAGGAGTCTCACTCTGTTCCCCAGACTGGAGTGCAGTGGTGTGATCTTGGCTCACTGCAACCTCTGCCTCCTGAGTTCAAGCCATTCTCTTGCCTCAGCCTCCCGAGTAACTGGGACTATAGGCATGTACCACCACACCTGGCTTAATTTTTGTATTTTTAGTAGAGATGGGGTTTCACCATGTTGGTCAGGCTGGTTGCGAACTCCTGACCTCAGGTTATCCACCCACATCAGCCTCCCAAAGTGCTGAGATTACAGGTGTGAGCCAGCATACCTGGCCTTTCTTCTAGTTTTAAATCTTCTTTTAGATTATTCTGACTTAAAAATATTTTTTTTCCTACATTCCTGGGATCAGTGTATAAATATTTTGGGTTAACCCTAGATTGTAACTATGAAGTCAGCAGGAGGGAATGATCAACACCTTTAATAAGAGAGAGTGATGGTGAGTCCAGGCCCGAAATCATGATTAAATGACAAAATCCTCAGAGATGGAGGTAATTCAGTACCTTGCACAGAATATTCACTGTTTTTGTTTGTTGTTGCTATTGTTTATTATTACCATTGTTGTTAACTCAAAAGTGACATAGGCATACATTATGGTGAAATATCTTACCCAGATAAAGCAATAGAAGAATAAAGAAACTTTAAAAATAGAAGAATAAAAATTCAGTGAGTTGCTATTTTAAAAATGTGGCACATATACAACCATAGAATACTATGCAGTCATAAAAAAGATGAGTTCATGTCCTCTCCAGGGACATGGATGAAGCTGAAACCATCATTCTCAGCAAACTGACACAAGAACAAAAAAACCAAACACTGCATGTTCTCACTCATAAGTGAGTGTTGAACAATAAGAACACACGGACACAGGGAGGGGAACATCACACACTGGGGCCTGAGGGGTGTGGGACTAGGACAGGAATAGCAGAGGGTGGGGGGATTGGGAGGAATAGCGTTAGGAGAAATACCTAATGTAGATGGGAGGGCAATGGATGCAGCAAACCACTACCATGGCACATATATACCTATGTAACAAATCTGCATGATATACACTTGTACCCCAGAACTTAAAGTATAACAAATAAAAATAAAAAATAAAATAAAAATAAAAATAATTGTTTCTTAACCAGCCTTAATATTTGGAGAAAAAAATGTGAATCAATCAAAGCAGAAATTAGAAACCTGGAAGTCCCCCAGCAGAGGCTGCTGTGTCCCTTTCTCATGGTTAACACCAGGTTCATAAATGTGGATAAGGGGGAATGACATGTGACATTCACTCAACGTGGTTCCCTTTTCTTAGAGAGAAAGAGAGAGGAAAAATCAAAGCCCACCATTAGAAGAGAAGAGAATTAGCCAAATACTTGCTAAATGTTAGTTATTGGAGCTGGACAAATTTCCCCTATTAGATAATGTAATTATTCCCCACACTATATTTAATTATCAGGTGTACAGATAAACTGACATTTTTATTCCTCTTTTAAATATTGAGAATTAATTGAAGGAAAACGCATTCTAAAATGCAGATAATTAAACAAATATGCTATGAAACAAGGCCATGTGCAATTTTATTTTATGTATAAATTATACGTAGACCCAAAGGGGATACAGTCTTATTATACAGTTGGCTCCTCTATTAGCATTTCAATAGTGAGCCTTTGCTTCCTGGTTTTGAGGAACACAAGTAGAACTAGGCAGTACCTGCCAGAGGTTCATGCAGAAAAACACTTTTAAAAGTTGCCGGGGTACGATGTCTCACGCCTGTAATCCCAGTCCTTTGGCAAGCCAACGTAGGCAGATCACCTGAGGTCAGGAGTTGGAGACCATCCTGACTAACATGGTGAAACCCTGTCTCTACTAATAATACAAAAATTAGCCAGGTGTGGTAGTGGGCACCTGTAATTCCAGCTATTTAGGAAGAGTAGACAGGAGAATCACTGGAACCCAGGGGGCAGAGGTTGCAGTGAGCCAAGATCATGCCATTGCACTCCAGCCTGGGCAACAAGAGTGAAACTTTGTCTCAACAAAATATATAAAATAAAATGAAAGTTTTTATGCTTCCTGGATAGAAAAATATATATATTCCATGTTTATTGCAGTTGTGTAGCTTTCTGCTAGCTAGGGAAAGTGAACCTCAGTTTGGGTTGGAGAATCAATCCTATGTATATGATCATCAAAGTGAGTCATTTTAGCTGTGAGAGGATGTTGGGAACATTTGGTCTGATACTCTTGTTCAGTGGATGATGAAACTCCTGTCTAGGGAGCAATGATTGGCTTCTGAGCATGTAACTGAGCACTCTACGTGTCCTTTTTCATCTTTTGCCCATTATCTGTTTGACTGAATAAGGTAGAGTCATAGATAATGTAAACTAGGTGTGATCCATAATAATTTAATCAATGATTCTAAGCACATATGTTGTGCAAAGGCATGAACTAGGCACAAAAGTAAAATGTAGAGGAATTTGTGATGTCCCATAGTAGCCCATGACCACCCTAAGCCTATGCAGCCACAGCATTTCATGTCAGAGGTCACTCCTGTCCACAACAGCCCCAGAAGAGCTCCAACATTTGGATGTTCCATCTTCAAAATTGCTTCATTTTGAGTATTTGAGGTTTCCTTGACATTCAGCTATCTGCTTTGACATGCAAATATTATTAAGGAGTAACACACTTAAAAATTCTTATATCTTAGTAGGCATTTAGTTGGAAAGAGAAACCAGAATGTCACTTACCATGGCCAAGAACTTTTCAACATTAGGGACTGCCCAAAGTTAGAACTGGTTAATAAAAAGCCAACCTTAGAATTAAAGACACATGCTCTCCCTCATTTGGCCAGCAGTATTTGTTTATTTTGTGCTTTTCTCTGTGAAACCACCTTGCATTGCCCCACTGTCTATATTTGACTGAGAAGAATAACCTTTATATAGAAAGAAGGAAATTCTCCAAATTTTTAGCACTTTCAAAATGCTACATAAAATATTCTAAATAAACCTATTCTAAATCACTCTATGAAAAATGAGATTCATTTTAATTTGAGCAATGCTATCTCCTATTCACCATTAATATTGTTATTTAAAAGAAGTTATTAATTGCTCTTTGGTTCACACTATCAGAACTCAAGATAAACCAAGATGACAGTGTGGGAATGCTCTGGGTGAATTTGGAAGATTTTCCAGAGAAGGCAGCTGTAAACTGGCAATGGATTTGCACTGAATGCACGGAGGGGAGCTAAAGTGGTGTTGAGATTTATCAGGATACTTGTAGTTGAGACGAGGGAAAAGATTAGATGCCAAGTTAGCATCTGAAGCAGGCCCATTGAGGATGTGTGCATTCGATGGAAACAAGAGGACAGGGGCAGGGGCATGAGGCTTCCTCAGTCCTTAGCTTCAGGCATGACAAGATGTGAGTTGGAGATGAATGTGATGGTTTGAAAGATGTTCAGACAATTTCTTCCACTGCTGTAGGTGGCCCAGAGCTAGCAAGAAAGCATCTAAGCCTAAAATCAGGAGACCTGAATTGTCTACATTGGATCCCTTGACTCAGCTGGACTACAGTGTCCCTAAAGAGATGTAAATAGCAAAAATTGTAGTTTGGAAGGAAATAGCAAGACAAGGCAATTGGAAAGGAATTGGGTTTCAGACATTTCAGGACAGCCATAAGTGCTCTCATAAAAGATCAGGCTTCTACTGCATTTCCCACCGAGTTATTCAGATGGGAGCTCTGCTTTAAAATTTCTCTACGAATTCTCGGAACCCTAATGCACAGCTTGAACCCCAAAGCAGCAGATGTTTTGAAATAGTGCAAATGCACAAAGAATAACTTTCAAGAATTCAATAAAATGTTGGTAGGGAGGTTAAGAATAACACTACTAAAAATGCAAACAACATACATTATGCACATATAGACATCATTTAACACTCATGTACAAAAGGATCCATTTTTATTACTAAGTTATATCAGGCCCTTTTCCTAATTTTCTCATAATTTAACATTCAATTTATTTTACTACCCACATCACCGATAATTCATGGATAGAGTCTTGAAAATTTGATATGATTCATTTCACTTCCAAGTAACATAAGGGCTTCTGCCTAATTTCCTCATATTTTTACATTCAATTTATTTTACTATCCACATCACGGATGGTGGTGGATAGAACCTTGAAAACCCAATTTGATTCAAAAGGTAGTGAACATGAAATTGGCATGAATAGCAATATAGTTACACATTCATTCGACAAACATTTATGGACTATTTCTCTTGTTTTCTACAACATGGTGGTATAGGAATTAGAAATGAATTTGAAATAGACTGCACCAAAAAGCCTATAATTTAGTAGAAATAATGCACTGTATATAAAATGTACATATGCAGGTAAGAACATACATATTTGAAGCCAAATGCTATGTTAGGCACTTTAAACACTTAATCTTAACAAAGTCTCTAGAAGCTAGATATTATCATGCCCATTTTCCTGATAAGCTCTAAGTTTCCTTTAGCTCTAAGTTTCCTGAAAGCTCTAAGTTTCCTTTAGCTCATTAGGTATCTGAGGTCAGATTAAGCTACAAGATCATTACTTAAACCAGATCAGTGTGATACGATATCTACAGTCTTTTAGTTATACCACACTACTTTCCTTCTTTTTTTTTTTGACAATGAAAAATTGTATGTATTGACAAGGTAATACATGATGTTTTGACACATGTATACATTGTGGAATGATTAAATGAAGCTAATTAACACATCCATCACCTCGAATACTTACCTTTTTGTGGTTAGAACATTTAGGATCTACTCTGTTAACAATTTTCAAGTATATAAGACATTGTTAGTAACTGCGGTCACCATGCTGTAGGTCTCCAGATCTGATTCATCCTGTCTAACTGAAACTTTGTACACTTTAACCCATCTCTCCCCTTAGTTACACCATACTCCTTTCTTTTCTTCTTCTTCTTCTTCTTTCTTCTTTCTTCTTTCTTCTTTCTTCTTTCTTCTTCTTCTTCTTTTTTTTTTGAGACAGAGCCTTGCTCTGTTGCTCAGGCTGGAGTGCAATGCCACAATCTTGGTTCACGGCAACCTCTCCCTCCCAGGTTCAAGTTATTCTCCCACCTCAGCCTCCCAAGTAGCTAGGATTACAGGTGCCCACCACATTCCTGGCTAATTTTTGTAATTTTTTTTTTTTTAGAAGAGAAATGTTTTCACCATGTAGGTCAGGCTGGTCTCAAACTCCTGACCTCAGGTGATCCACCTGCCTCGGCCTCCCAAACTGCGGGGTTTACAGGCATGAACCACCACACCTACTACTTTCTAATGAATTATGGAACAAGTTAGAAATTCATCAGTGTTGGAGACAAATGCACAGAACTGGAGAAGAGGAAATTTCAAGTTGGCCCAACCCAGAAGACATCATAAAAGAGGTATAACCGGTATCTGATCCAGGTCTGAAAAGCTGGTGAATTGTAAAGTGTGTTGAGTATGCGTCTACCAATACAAGTGTGTGTTATTTGTATATGTGTGTTATGACTAGTCTTTCATTACAAAAACTGGACCAGACCAGGCATGGTGACTCATGCCCATAATCCTAGGACTTTGGGAGGCTGAGGGATGTATTGCCTGAGCTCAGGACTTTGAGACCAGCCTGGGCAGCATAATGAAACCCTGTCTCTACTAAAAATACAGAAAATTAGTTCGACGTGGTGATGCATGCCTGTAATCCCAGCTACTCAGGAGGCCGAGGAATGAGCTTCACTTGAACCCAAGAGGCAGAGGTTGCAGTGAGCTGAGATTCTGCCACTGCAGTCCAGCCTGGGTGACAGAATGAGACCCTATCTCGAAAAACAAACAAAAACTGGACGAATATTTGACTCCTTCCATAGAAAATGTCATTCCTAGCCTTTAGACTTTTTTTCTCACACTACATAGTAGCTTCCTAGAGCTTTTCTTGATATTCTAGATGCTCTGTATCTTCTTGGAGAGATAGGAAGGAATTCGGGAAAAATAGCCACACAGATGAGGAAATTTGAAAGAAAAGGAGATGACTTTACCAAATGAAAACATCCCCATGTTCCTTATTGGGACGGTGAACTTACCAAGGGTTTGATGCTAGGTCTACTTTGAGAGGTCACTTGGGTCACCATGGCCAGAGGGGCTGTAACACACATAGTTCCCCCAAAATACAGACCATGATGGGAGAAATCATATTGCTGTAGAGCTATGGGAAGTTTTAAACACCTCTTTTTGACCTGGAATGAGGTCATAGCTTTGTCCAAGTCCCCCTTGATACAGGACTTCATTTATGTTACCTGTCAAGGCTGCAGGCCATAGGATTTATACCTCCTGTCACGGAGAGTCCTAGATATCTTCCCCAAATTGCTAATATGCTCTGGCCTAAAGAAATGAATGAGTCAATGAATCAGCGAATGAATACACCATCTCTATTAGCTCCTTTCTTCAATTTCTGTGGATGAGTCACGTTGCTCTGATTTGCCTGGGAAATCAGAATTTAATATCCTGAATATTGTACACTCTTGTTATTAAAATGTCACCTAGATTAAAAAAAAAAAGTCTGCCCCTGCCATTTTTTTCACCTTGCTATTTAAGTGTTGTTCTTATCAGGAAAGCATTTGGTGAATGTGAGAAACAATAATTATGACACATGAATGGCAACTTGACTCAACGATGATTAATACCCTCAGCGTGCTTATCTTCCTTTTCTTCATATAACTGTGTTCTCCACTTTGGGTTCCTGAGGTATGGGAGTCGCCTCAGTAGGAAAATAGCCCCTAAAATCAACCTGAGAATCCATTCTGTTTTTGGTTGTAGGATGGTAGCTTGTATATTTCAATGTGGAAAGGGAGGGAGAGAGACTTCATCATGTCCACAGATTTTAGCACTAACTAAACATATGCCTTTCCCTGTGATTCTTCAGAGTCTGGTTTTCTTCTACAAAGGACACAAATGCACTACTCACTTTTCCAACTAAATGAAGCTGTTTTAAGAAAAATATGTGTTGATATGTTAAATAAGTGTTGATATGTTAAATAAGTCCATGCTTTACTTCTGAATGTTCACGCCCAAGAACAAAAGAAAGAAGAAAGAACAAGAATCATCCCAAATGGTTTCACAACCTCTGCTTAAAGATCCATAAATGAGACTGCTCTGCCAGGGAACAAAAATGTATTGCCTGTCCCCAAGATGGGCACACACAGGATATTGAACACAGGGTAGAATTTCTGAGAAGTCAATCCTGAGTCTGAATTCACAGCATATGTGAAGTTGAGAGAACTCCTGGTTTAGCCTTTTCTTTCCTCCCTCCCTCCTTTCCTTTCTTCTTTCTTTCTTTCTGGAAGATGAATGCTCTGTGGTCTTTACATTTGTGCCTGTTTTTTCTCCAGTCCAGTAAAATTTGAGGATTGCCTGGGGCTCTCTGGGACAGGAAGATGTAATGTTGACTGTAATGAACAGATGATATCCGGAGGAAAAAAATTTGTCAGGGTTTTAAGTGTCAGAGTTTGATAGAGAATTTGCCTGTGGGGTGTCTAGGAACCTGGACAGGAGAACATGTCTTGACCTCATGGGAAATGGGGTTGGTATTTCAGCCTTTCCAAAGTGATCTGGCTTGGGGAGTGGGCTCTAACTTGAGGATATATATATATAGTCAAATTATTTGAATAAAAAAGATAGTCATATTTTTGAAAGGGAGATATAACACAGTACTCAGCAGTAGAGACAGGACCATCTCAGCTGAATATAAATTCTCATGATGCTTTTGACATTTGTTTCAGGGGGATAGGAATGGAAGTCCCTTTCCTATTGATAATTATACACATGTACACACACACAATTTTTTACATCATTGTTGTTATCCTCATCATCAGTAGCTTCCTAGCTGTTTGAACCCAGTTATGTAACCTCTCTTAGCCTCAGTTTTCTTCTCTGTAAAATTGAGATGGTGAACACCTACCCTGCCTTTGCAGAGAAGCTGTGAGTAGGACAGAAGTACTGAGCCTACCTCCTGGAGGCTCTCAGTCCATTACAAGCTTACTTGCCAGGCTCCAAACAGCTCTCTGAGCATCTCAACTGCCATGACCTTGCCTCTGGTGCTCCAAGTACAAGCCCCATTCCCAGGACTTACTAAGCACTCAGGGTGTGTTTGTTGAATAGTTCTCTGCCTTTGAATTCCACCGATGGACTTTCAGAAAGCCTTCATTTACTGCCATTTAATCTTTCTGGAGTTTATGCTTAAACTGAAGATCTTCATTCCTTATTGATACACTCTAAGTCTTACTGGGGAGATCTCCAAAACACTGTTGTTCCACAGTCAAAATGCTTCTAAATACAGCATCATCTACAGAATTTTTTAGATATTCAATGAGTAAAGAAACGTTCTCTTCAGCTGTGCTTTCTTTCTGTTTTAGCACACACAGTTTTTTGTAACAAAAGTATCATGAATTGGGTAGATTTTAAAGAATAGTCACTTATTTCTCACAGGTATGAAGGCTGGGAAGTCCAAAATCAAGGCATGAGCAGATGTTGAGGGCCCATTTCATGTTAGATGATGAATTCTCTCTTTGTCTTCACATGGAGAAAACGAAGTCCCTCAGGCTTCTTTTATAAGAGCATTAATCCTACTCATGAGGGCACCACCCTTGTGATATATAGGTTGATGCAAAAGCAACTGCAGTTTTTGTCATTAAAAGAAATTAAAAGTAATGGCAAAAACCAAAATTGCTTTTACACTGACCTATAATTACCTCTCCAAAGCTCTACCACCTAACATCATCTCTTAAGGGAATAGGATTTCAACATATAAATTTTGGGGACACAGAAACATTAGGGATATGGGAGACTATATCCCTCTCCTACCTGTACCATGCAGAGAGAGCATGCTCTTGGGATCCATGAAACTTCATGAAAATAAAATATACCAATCAACACAAGTTCAGGGAGATCCAGCTTTCTGGTCAACCCCATGGTAATGACAAATAAAGAGCCTTCTTAGAGTCAAAACTTCCTAGAATCACTTTTTGGGAATTCTTGGGTTATGGGCTGTGATGTGCTGATTCTTTCTCTCATTCTTCCTTGATTCAGTTGTCAGAGTTTGTTTGGAGTGCGTGCTAAGTGCGAGACACTTTGCTACAGAGCTTTCTTCCTTAAAGCCCCAACTATTTTATGTCATCATTTTTGATTAAAAAAAAAAACACTTCTTATAATATTCCACTATGTCCTCTGTCTTTTGAAAATGGGTTTTCTGAACATTATCTCATCTTTATGACTCAGGGATAGCCTTATGAACACAGTAAAATCTCCTATAAGAAAGAATGTCCATGGGAACTTCTGTTTGTCCTAATTACAAAGTGGCACAAGATTGCATTTTGTTAAATATCTGGTTTTTGTAGTTTTCTGCCTTTTTCACTTCCTGACTAGGTCTCATGACCACCCATGTTTCTGTCTGCTTGTCTACCCGTAATACTTTTTCTTTTTTTTTTTTCCCATGGGCTTGGGATTTAGAAAACCATGTAGGGAAGGTATGTAGTCAAAAAGACTGATGGACTAGAATTGGCATCCTTATTGGAACACCTATTAGCTATGAGATTGGGTAAACAATCTCACCTCTCTGATCTTTATTATCCTCACTTTAAATTGGAAAATTCATCAAATCCATCTTTTAGCATGGTTGAAAAGATTAGCCATGCTGTTTGCAAAACCCTGGAGGGGCAGCCACGATGTCACCTTTAGTAGAAGACCCAAGATCATGACTTTCTTGCCTATGGTGGCACCTGCCTTGGACGCCAAGGCTCATCTTCTGCTGTCCACACCTGGATGATGATAATACTAGGGGAGTGTTACTGAAGCTATGCATGCTATGTTCATTACATTCTTTAACCCTCACAGTAATGTAGCAATGTTAGCATTGCAGTGCTTGTTTTACAGGTAAGAGCACTGGAATCAGGAGGTTAAATAACTTGCTGAGGTCACATAGCTAGTAAGAGACTCAATCCCATGTTTCTGACACCCAAGCCATGAATCAATTCCCTGCACTGGACTTCCTTTCCGGGAATAAGACAGATTTGCAGAGCTCAGAGAAGGGGATCATCCAAGTATAACTCTATCCGTCCCAGAAAGAAGCCAGCTCCTTGAGACATTGACCACCTTTGGTGGACTGCTGCATTTGAGAAGATCAAAGATTCGGGCATTGAGAGAGGACAGATTTGTTCTCTTTTTTATATGTGAGCTGAGTGCTTAGGGACTGGGACCTGCCTCATGTTTCAGAGATCTAGCTTGCTGTCTTCCTGCGGAGTGCCAGTGATAATGCATTAAAGAGATGCCGGACTGATCAGGTGAGAATTTATGTAAGCTGAAACTATTAGGTGGCTTAATTAAATCAGGGCATTTAACTCATTAGCCTTCTGCTCCTGGGACTGATAAATTTGAACCCAGTGGTGCTAATCACAAAGGAAGTCAAGTCCAGCATGTCCCCTCTTAGTGGGGAGAGGAAACACAGCAGGAGAAAGATAGCAAATTCAGAAAAAGGATGACTGGCAACATCAGCAAAGTGTGTTAAGCATTCTGAGACCTAACTGGGAGTAGGAAAATGTGGGAGAGAATGATGAGTTTGGTGACTAAACAGAACTCCAAACTTCACTTGGTTATCCCCCAAAATACTCACTTAGGGTTTCCACATGCAAAGCATCACAAAAATCCATGCCTGGTGCATAATATCATAATCCTTACTAATATGCTTGATATCTCACAGCTATGATGGCTAAGACAGAAACTTCTTGTGGCTGAGTCTCAATCTCCTGCTTATGAGTGAAAAATGTGCATTTTCTTCCAGTTACCCAGGCTCACACATCTTACCTGCCAGGCTTTAGACCTGAATAGTGTCTCATCATTCTCTACCTTCATGATCAAAATAGCTTATACACCCATGTCTCTTTCTTTCATCTCACTATTTCTTCCCCAACATAGCAGCCAGGTTTATGGTCGAATAGAGGCCAGGCATGGTGGCTCACGCCTGTAATTCCAGCATCTTGGGAGGCCAAGGTGGGCAGATCACGAGGTCAGGAGTTTGAGACCAGCCTGGCTAATATGGTGAAACCACATCTCTACTAAAAATACAAAAACTAGCCGGGTTGGTGGTGCATGCCTGTAGTCTCAGCTACTGGGGAGACTGAGGCAGAAGAATTGCTTGAACCCAGGAGGCGGAGGTTGCAGTGAGCCAAAATTGCTCCACCACACTCCAGCCTGGGCAACAGAGCAAGACTCCACCTCAAAAAATTAAGATAAATAAAAATAGAGATTTTGACAACACCTCTTAGCCTGAAATCCTTCAGTAGCTTCCCATTATCTTCAAGGTCAAGTTCAAATTCATTAACATGTCCAACTAAACTTCCCTTTAAGTTTCATCCTCCACCCCCCACCATCTCTACTCCTTTTCTCCCAGGGAGAACAGGGCGCTTATAAACAGTATGGAATGATATGCACTTTCCCAAACATTCCACAAGCCTATGCCTTCACATGTCCTATTACATTTAGAACGCCCTTTAGAATTTCACTTTGAATGTCTTTTCACCCTGGGAATACTTCACATCTCTCTGTTGATGGCTAGGACATCTCTGTCAAGCTCTCTTTGACACCTTTGGACTCCCAAAGCCATACCTTATTCAGGTTTCTGATGCATGCTTTCGAAAGTCTGTTGCTCTCTCCCAGGTACTCACCCCTTTGCATGTCTGTCTTTTCTAAACACTCAATTTTTTTAAGGTTAGAGATTATATTCATAATCAAAATAAGATGCTTGATGTGTCATGTTAGCGTAGGCCTGGATGGTGTCCACAGTTTCCTGAAGGTGGGGTAACACTGGCTGGAATCGTGCGATTCTGAGTGGGGTCCAAGCTGTCAGCCCGGGCAGATGGGGAGCTTGCAGAGGCCGTGGGAAAGGAAAGAATGGTGATGAGAAGTTAATACCAGGACAGGAAATATGGGGTGAGGACAGCAGCTTCAAAGGAAGGTTTTATGGCCTTTGGCTACACAGTGTTTAATGAAAAAATTTCTGTATCTTCTGATGGCATTTTCAGTAAAATAAGCACTTCTTTTAAAATGTATGATAAGTTGGCTCTTCTGGGGAGGATGTGATAAGTATTTTGATATGGCTTCAAGGTCTACCTCAGGGTGCTCACTGGATCTCTATTGTTCTTATGACAATGGCCACGGTCTTGAGTGAGCTTTCCTGAGCACTCCCCATGTGCCAGGACATGCTATGCACTAACTTGTCCTGTTTCACTTCCTACCGGCCGTAGCCCCCGGGAAGAGGTATTATTGCTAATATACCTTCATGGTGAGGAACGTGAGAGAAAGGCAGAATAAGAGATGTTCCCAGAGCCACATGCTAGGTGGGAAACCAGGACTTGAACCAGGTCAGTATAGGAGGTGAGCCTATGCTTGAAGCTTTCTGCCAGATCCTGCACGGGGACAGGACCCTGGTGCACGGGCTTTTCTTAACATCAGCAGGCCAGGGCTGGCATGACAAGTGTTTATGGATTGTCTGGGGTGGAGCAGAGAGAAGGAGGCTGGGTTGAGTGTCTGGGTAGTTTCAGAATGCCTTAGAGGTGTGCTCCTGCTTCCTGGTGGAGGACAGTGACTTAACAAAGCTCCCACCGAGATTTCTGATGCTACAGTAACAACCTGCCTGGTGTTTTGATATTTTTCCCCATTTCCTCTTTTTGGAAAATGTGAAGAAAATGACAGGGAGCTTTCTCTGTGGATGCCCAGGAGCCCAAATCAACCTGAGTATAAGAAAGAGGTGGAAGAAATAAGCTATGTTTGAAACGTGCTTTTGTTTCAACTTAAGTAAGAAAGATGAAAGGCAGGCTGCAAAGGTTTTAATTGAGAAAGCAGGAGGTACCACAGAACAGAGGCCATCTACCTGGTGATGTAGCCATTCACATAAATTCAGCAAATAAAACCTGTTAAGCATAGGAAAAATTCAGAGTTCCAATATCTTTTCCTTGAACAACAAGCAAAGTGCCTTTACCTATTAGCCACAAGCCAGTGGATTGACTCACAGGTGTGGGCTCCCATCTTGGCTCGAAGGCTTGCTGTGAATGTGACCTTCAATGTCATACCCAACATATGAGAACCACTGTGACTTTTGAGTCTGACTTCTAGCTCTGGGAGTGGTTGTCCAGGTTGGAGATGATACATGCAGATACTTTTTTTCTTTTTTTTGAGACGGAGTCTTGCTTTGTCTCCAGGCTGGAGTGCAGTGGCGCAATCTCGGCTCACTGCAACCTCCGCCTCCTGGGTTCAAGTGATTCTTCCGCCTCAGCCTCCCGAGTAGCTGGGACCACAGGTGTGTGCCACCACACCCGGCTAATTTCTGTATTTTTAGTAGAGACGGGGTTTCACCATGTTGGCCAGGATGGTCTCGATCTCTTGACTTCTTGATCTGCCCGCCTCGGCCTCCCAAAGTGCTGGGATTATAGGCGTGAGCCACTGCGCCCGACCATGCAGATACTTTTAAGAGACTATCATCATCTAATCCAAACTATTATTTTGTAGGTGTTGATGCAGATCATTCACCAAGAAGGGAAGGAGCTCCTCTATGACCACACAGCATCTCTTGTGCTGGTCTCAGGACCACCAAAGCAGAGGTCTTATCCCCATGACCTGCGGCCCTCCCCAAGGTCTGACTCTTGTCATCGAAAGCCCTTGTCTGTATTTCCTCAAAGTCAGTGACACACTAGACACTGGGATAATGTAAAGACAGTACCAGGGTCCTGTGCTCTCCAGGACCAGAGTGACCAGCTCTGGCTATGGAGCACTGGCACTCACCAGCCTGAATTGAGATATGCTGTGGGTGGAAAACAAAACTCAAGGTCCCATACTCAGCTTATCATAACAAAGTAAAATGTCTCATTGATAATTTTGTACAGTTTACTGATTGAAATAGTATTTTGAATGAATTGGGTTAAGTCGAATACATCATTTAACTTAATTTCACCTGTTTCATTTTAAGTTCTTTTAAAGTGTGGCTAACAGAACACTTAAAATTACACTTGAGTCTCTCATTATGTTTTATTAGGCAGCACCATGGTGGCCCAGAATTTGTTTTTTCTCTTTACTCTACTACCAGGAAATGTAATCCATCTCCCATTTCTTCTTCTGTGATAGAGCCTGTGCGTGCCCTCTCATTTTTACTCTGTGCACGGTTTCCTGTAGTAACAGTGGTAACTGTTCTCATAAGGATGAAGGTTGTTTGTAAAACCCCACATCCTCAATGGTTTCTTCTTTACAAAACATGCCTATAGATTCCTGCTTCACCATGCCTTGGCCTATGTGGCCGAGGTGACTTGGTCTCACACAGGAGTTTCTCCAGGGCACATCAACCTCCCTAGGTCTAATTCAGTGGGGTGAATGGTCACGTTCTCAGCCTCCTGCTCCTTCTGATCCTTCTAAAGAAGGAATTGCCTGGCTCGCTCTCTCACCTTTCACCTAGGTGATGTAGACACTGTTGATTCAAGGAGGGGTTACTTCTTCCTGTTCTGTTCCCTCCAACCATCCCCACGCCATTTTCTTCTTTGTCACTCACTAAGCCCATGTAACCAACTGGGGTCCTGGTTAACGTATGCGCTCCTTCGTGTGGGAAACATTCATTCTGCCTCTCCTAAACATCGGATACTGAGCTAGTGGCTAGGGAAAGATGAGCTTGAACATGGCCTCTGGTTGGCCTCGAGGAATCATAGACAAGTTGATAAAACACAGTATTACAATATATAGAGGCATCAGCTGGGGTCACAAATTGGGTTGCCTCACTCACCTGATGATGAAAGAGAAGACTCTCTAAAGCTGTGTTCAGGTGAGTGGAAAGTATGCATGCAGCTCCGCTAGGGCTTACTGTATTATTAGTACCATTATTGTTATTTTTGCTATCGTCATCATTATTTTAAAGTTCACTGCGAAGGAATGGGTTTAAGGAAGAGCATGTAAAATTTAGGGAACCGTAAATGCAGGAGGTAGAGAATTAGGAAGCTGCTTCTGGAGGCCCCAAAATCCGAGTTTAGGGATTCAGGTTTAATCCTAAACTCAGTGAGGAGTCCCACGTGGTACTCATAAAGATGCACAGTCAGCCCAGCATTAGGAGTCCAACACTTCGGTAGCCATGAATTAAGGAATAGAATTTTATTACCCTATGTGTGGAGAGGAGATCAGCAGTGCATCCAAAGAGTCCAACCGTTTTGTCTTAGAAGACACCGGCACAAGGTATTTGCAACTGTGTCTGCCTTCCTGTCATCTGAGGAAGGCCCCTCCTGGGGGTCCAGTGTTTGTCTGAGATATTATTTCCCACAGTCCCACCAAGCATAAAGGATTACATCGATGTTTCCTCTCATTGACGATGAGGGCAAAGGTGCTAGGTCCAGCAGGCGCCTTGAGGAACCGGAGCAGATTTGGGGATCTGTCCTTCCTGGCCCCAGAGAGACTGGTTTGGTTCAGGGACCCCTGCGGCCCTGTCTGAAAAGTGGCTTTTCTCATTTCCCTTTGATCAGGCAGTTCATGGCATATTTGGAAGGACAAGGAGTGATTTGTCTTCCACATGTGTTTTCATTTATTCCTTAAAGGCAGAGCTAAAGCATTAAGCAAGAATACAATAAAGTCCAGTAGGCAGACAAGCTTCAAACAGTCTCAAAGGGTATATCTAAGATAAGTTCATTCGTTTACAATCCATGTGTTTTTAGCAGTTTATGAAAAATACATATGATAAAATTACATCTGAGTGAATAGGGGTAGAAGTAAAATACAATGACGTCAGGCATAATGTCAATCCTGAAAAACTTTCATGAATTCCTGTGTAATTTACCAGTGGGAGCCACCATTTAGGAAGGAGCTTCCTAGTAGCCAATAAAATAAGGAACAGTGTTTCCTAGGTAGGGGATAAAAGAACTTACTTCTGATACATAGAGCTAAGAGATACCACACTGGTAGTTCTTCACAAAGGGCACATTTTCTAATTAAGTAAATAATGTCTTCAGCAATATCCTGACTGCCATCAGACTATGGGTTTTAGAAGATTATTTAAAATGATGTAAATTGACTTAATTTTCATAGTATGTGTTGACAGCCAAACTGAAATAATGTGTTCAAATATTTGCCGCCCTTCTCTGGGTGATGCTACAGCCCTGCCTGTTGCCATGGGGTATATGGTGCAAAATCCCATGAAAGCATCTGCTTCCCCTACCCCAGTGGTACCAAGTTTAACCACACCACGTGACACACGCTGCTTCCCAGCGGAGAATCTAAGAACCACTGCACCATTCTGCCATTAACTCCTTTCCCTCTGCCTCAGGAAGGTCAAGTGCGAGAGAGGAGCTATATGTTTTCAGCCCAGATCTCAGTACAAAGGAGACACACGGAGGAGAGCTGCCATTGACCCACGATTGACATACATGCAAGCAAACACCTTTGTTGTAGCAAGCTCCTGAGATTTGAGGGTTGTTTGTTACTTCAGCATGACCTAGTAAAAGATCTCATCATACTGCTTTATCATGATGGATACAGCTTTATCAGTGCCTTGGGGAAACAGAGAGATATGAAAGACACATTCTTACCCTCTGCAAATCTGCGATTTAGTAGAGTATACTATATGTTTAAAAATAGGCTGAAGGCTGTAAGTACCACCTTAGATTCTCAAAAAGTATCATGGGAATCAAGTCCAGATGTAAGAAAAAAATATATACCTAAAAAGAAAATCGCTTTCTTAAAGAGCAGATACTGAGAGAATGAGCAAGGTTGGAATGGAATGGGTAAACTTCTGGGAGTAGCACAGCAGGGTTTTTTGGGGGGAAGACTGGATTTAGCAGAGTGTGTCCTGGGAATGGAGAGAGAAACATCTCAAATGGAGTACTCAATGAGAGGAAGACTATGATAGGAAATCAGTTTGGAGATTAGAGAGCTGAGAGAGAAGAGAATTATTTTTAGTGCAGTTTAGACCTCAGGTAACAAAGTTTACTGAATGTCTGCTTTATGCTAGGCATCATCCTCAGTATTTTACAAGTCTCACTTTATTTAATCCTCACAACAGCACTGGAAGACAGAGGTTCTAATAGCCATTTTATGTAGAGATGGGAAAACTGAGGCTTAGTCCTAAAGCAAAACAATTAGCAAATTGCAGAAATAAAATTTGAACTTCAGTCTTCCAAAAACCCACCTGTCTTTGTTCTGTAGGCATACAGATGGATGACTGAGGGTCTTCCATATCATGTTAATTATTCTATACTTCATTTAATGTGCAGTCGAAATCTACTGAAGCCTTCTGAGGTTGGCGAAAAGAGTGAAACAGATCTGGCCTGTGTTTCAGGAAGCTATTTTTGTGAGCCATGTTGAGGCCAGCCTGGATGAGGTTACCAGGAGCAAGTAACAGGTAAAATGCAGCAACAGTAATTCCATATATTGGTCATCAATTGTCCATTTTGCTATCATACGGGGGAAGTTGACTTTAATAGGTCTTATAAAGGCCTTCACAGAGAGTTCACAGGCCATATGTCCCAAGAGATTTTTCAATTTTCGATGTGTTTTAAAGAACAAAAACAGTAACAGTCTGTTTCACTAACCATCTTTCCTTCCTGTTCAGTGGAGTTTGCATGTACATCTGAGACAGAGGGCTGAATTCTACAGAGTCACAAGGTCCTTTACATCTTGTAGCCAAAACCTCTTCACCTTTATTAATCAAATAGATAAAGCCTAATTAATTTTTTTTCTCCAGATCTCTGAGCACCTACATAAAGAGGGAAAAATGTTGGAATTACAATAAGAAATGTGAGTCTTAGCATTTAGTGGCTTTCTTTGGTATGCTTTTAAGACTTTTCCAAGAGAAGAAGAAATAAACATCCTATACCCTGTTCTGGGAATCTGGTGTGAACTGTAACTAGCCCTCATAAGGGTACTAGCAGGGCAGAAAGTTTACCATAGTAACATAAGCAATGGAGAGAAGATCGGGGGAAAGGTACATCTGGGCATTTGTAGGGGTGGGGAAAGCATTTAGTGAAGTTCAGTGGAGTAGCATAAAGCGAAGATTCCATTAGTTGGCGGGCTTTGATAATGAATTATATAACTGATCTGCCACTGTTCCAGCAAAGACAGATCCTTTGGATGGCATGGCCATGGCAGGAAGGATAAATGGATTTTTCTAGCTTTAGGCAGAACTGATCCCTTGAATAAAGGGTTTTAAAACACAGGTCCCATGGAAAAACCGTGTGCGTGACACACAGCCAATGCTAAATAAATATTTGTTGTTGAATGAATAAATGATCTGGGCTCTGGAAGCCACCTTGTTGCAAGAGGGTGATGCTATCCAGTGGCATTTTAAAGACCATCTCTTTAGGGCCACTCTGGACACCCTAAGGCAGCAACTCAATATTTCAAGAGCATCATTTCTCAGGGAAGCCAATTAGACTTCCCTTTGAACTTGGCTCAATTTCACCTTCAGGCACTTTCACAGCAAAAGGTCAAGCTTCTGACCTCTGAAACATATAATCACTCCTTCTACCATTGCCTCCTTTGACTGTACAATTTGAACCTTAGCTAAAAAAGGAATTAGAAAAAGTGGAAAATACCACACACATTAAAACACCAACTAATTATGCCTTCTTCCATCTTCTTCTGTCTACACACATCAAAGAGATGCTTATGCCTGTCAATGATTGATCTGGAAAGAAGATCGGCTTGTTATTTCAGATGTCTTATTTGGTCCCGGCTAAGGGATCAGTAATGGCAGAGATATTTGGCCAAGGACACATGAAAAGGGTACACAGAGGGAGAAGGACATAGGTAGCCTCAAGGACTCATGCTTAATGACTCTTAGGAGTCAAGATCAGAATGAAAATCTTTAGGAATTTCTCTACTTTTAGTCACTTGTGTGGGGCACTCTGAGAGATAAATGATATTCCTATTAGTAGAATGGGAAGAAAGCATCAGTGTTATTTTCAGGTGTAAATTTTGAATATTCTAAGGACAAATTTGTTCTATAATATTTTAAGAAACTCTATTTTTGTGGAATAGGTAATAAGTATTGCTGTTGGTGAAAAATCATCAATTCCTGCATTCTAGCCTCAGTGCCCATGTCAGGGAGGATTCAGCACCTTACCAGACAGAGTACTGAGACTTATCACAGAGTTTTTGACCACTCCCCTTAGTGTAGCATTGGCTTTTTTCTCAGCGTGAATTACTCCGAGGCACTGGAGTAAGTGCTGAGTCTTCATGAGATAAATAGTAACAGTCAAACGTTTTATAATTTAGAGAAACAACTAGCCTGGTACTACATTCAAGTGAACACATTCAGTGTATTTTCCCTACAAGATGCTGAATAATTCGGGATGACAGCAAAACAGTTACGAATACTCATGGGTTATAATTGGATTGTTTGTGTTGTGGCAAATAAGTATACTTTTGGTGCCTTCTTTAAAGATAAAATGGTGGAAGTCTCCTTTTGCCTACTTTACATTCTGTACAGTGTTTTCTGAGCAATTCAGAATTTCCAAAATTCAAAATGATTGCAAAAAAAAAATCTATGCTAAAAAAACAAAATTTATCAATAAAGGCAGGACCTGCAGGGAACATTATCATGAAGCCAGGGAAGTGAGACAAGCATGTACAGGGCTCCAGCTTGACCTTATTTAAAATCTTGATTCTTTATCTAGATGTTCATTAATTTTAATTTTTAAAATATTATATTAAAATGCACTGATTTTGGCTCTGGAGTCTTTTTTACCCCTATAGCCTGCTTCTTTGGAGAGTGCCTCACCTGAGACCCCACCAGCTGGATATGCCTTTTCAAGTGACTTTACTCAGGAGAGCAAGTGATGATGCACTTGAAGCCCCATGTTCTTTTTCTATTTGAACTCAAAGTCGTTTGCTGCATCATTTAAAAGAACTTTGTGGATCAGAGACGTCTGCCAATCAGATCCTTGGGGCTCTGGCTTGCGTTCTACCACTCTTCCAGTGTGAGGGTCTCACAGATGGAGCAGGAAGGAGGTGTTCCATTTGGTCTGTTGATTAGATGTGAAAGGTGTGTGCCCAAAATCCTCTTGGAGTCTTGTGTGCCTCAAAGAAAAATCTGGCAGTTGCTTGCCCTGGCTTACAAAGGTGTTTTTGTCATCAGTTAATCCAGAAATTTGTTTTCTATTTACTAGATGCCCAGCTATTTACAGTGGGGAGATAGAGAACTGAAGGAGGTCCCATGCACTGGACAGAAACCTGGAGGACCAGAAGATGTGGGCTGTTGATGGAGCATGGCCGTGATTTTACCATCTGAATTTCCTCTTCCATTTTTCCTGCTGTTTAAAGGTGAAAAAAAAAGGTGCTTTTAGATCAGGGCTCTGCAAACTGCAGCCTGCAGCATGGCAAATTCAGCCATCTCCTGTTTTTGTATCACCCCTGAGCTAAGAATAAACTTAAAAAAAAAAAGCAAAGGAAGAATAATATTTCATGACACATGGCAGAAACTATATGAAATTCAAATTTCATTGTCCATAAATTAAGTTTTATTGGAACACAGGCATGGTCATTCATTTGCATATTGTCTATGACTATTGGTACTCTACAGCAATAAGATTTAGTACTTATGATGAAGACTGCTTAAGGCCCACAAAGGCTGAAATACTATCTGCCCCATTACAAAAAAAAAAAAAAAAAGGAAAAAGTTGTTGATGTCTGGCCAAAATTATTCTGAATCTTATTTCAGCTTCAAAATATAGAATCCAACACTGTTTGTTGGCATCCATGTTGGGCACCCATTACTCATGCACTTCCCTAGTCGTCTCTAATTGGCCATGTCTTTGGAGCAACATTTCAGGGGTCTCTGTTTCTTAATTGTGAAAGAGAGATAATAAACTATGCATTTTGCTAAACTGAAAAAATAAAAACAAAAACAACCCAGCAAGATTTTCTACTGTAAAGGATAGTAAATGATAAAAACATGATTGATTAATTGAGCAATTGATTGATTCTTATCTTTTCTCCCTCTATGAGGAAGTCAATATAGCTGGGAGAAACACATATGCAACACATATAAGATCAAAATGACAAGAAAATGGCTAAATGTATGCCCTTGTGTATGTTTATATTTATGTATCCAAGTAGAAAACTCTCTAGCAGTTATCAAATTAATAATTTGGCCCACACATATTTATTAACTGCTTATTATGGTTAAAGCACAGCTCCATTCCCTGTATGCATGCAAGGAAGGTGGAAGACACTCTCTGTCCTCAGGAAGCTTACTGCCCTGATGGGAAGATCAAATTTAATTGCCAAAATCACCAGGGATCCAGGGATGCAGTAGATGGTCATATGGCATGAAAGTGACTATTTGACTGGAGGCCAATGGTCTGGGATCCAGGGCACAGCCACCAGCATAGAGCACTGTGACTCTGGGCAAGCCACACCCCTTTCCAGGCCTCAGTTTCAGCACATATGATGATGGTTTGAAGAGTTGCTGTCTAATACATTAACATTAGAGGGATAGATTATTAACAACATAAACTATGGAAAATCTGATACACTAGCACAGGGAGCACTGTTCTCTACACAAGGACCATGGAGATCAGTGAGCTCTAGTCAAGGACCTCAAGGAGCGAAGGTCTCCTAAGGGGAATTGTGACACAGTTGCTATCCCGAGGAGCAAGTGTGCCAATAAATAAACAAACACAGGGTGCTGTGGACTCTCAGAGAAGAGACAGCTGAAGAGGTGGTTAGGAGACCTTCTGAATAAGGCAGTGCCTGGTATGTAACCCAAAGTTTAAAATGAGGGAGACACAGAAGGAGGTTTTTTTTTTTTTGGCAGAGGGTAATGATTTGAACAAATGCAAAGCAAGGAACCAATAACAACAAAACACAAAGGTAAAAAGACAAAATACAGCATAGTCTATGTGGGGAGGTATTCATTTATTCCTATATTTCCGCACTCATTCATTGGAGGTCACAGTGTGCCAGGCCTGGTCCCACTCTCTGAGGGCACTGTGAAGTTCCTGACCTCTGGGAGCTCATATCCTAGTAAAGAAGACAGCCAACAATTAGCATAATTTCAGGTACAAATAACTGTAGAGGAGAAAACTAAAGAATGTGACGGGGCAGAGTGTGGTCTGTTGTTTTAGATAAATGGCTAGAAAAATGGGAGGCCAAGGCAGATGGATCACCTGAGGTCAGGAGTTCAAGACCAGCCTGACCAATATGGTGAAATCCCGTCTCTACTAAAAATACAAAAATTAGTCAGGTGTGGTCGTGGGCCCCTGTAGTCCAAGCTACTTGGGAAGCTGAGATAGGAGAATTGCTTGAACCCAGGAGGTGGAGGTTGCAGTGAGCTGAGATTGTGTGCCACTGTACTTCAGCCTGGGCAACAGAGTGAGACTCTGTCTCAAAAAAAAAACAAAAAACAAAAAAACAAGAACAAAACAAAGACCTCTTCTGGGAGGTGAATTGTTATATATGAATTCAAACTCCAAAATAGCAATACACAGCAAAAACCAGTTGCTGAAAGATAGAGGGAGAAGCCAGGAGTGGTCAGTGGAGCAGATCACAGAGGATGTTGGTCCTGGAGTCGACTGTGTGCTCATCGCGTGGGTGTTCCATGTTTGGTTTTGACTGTTGACAGCAGGGCTTGGGTAGCCACTGGGAAGATGGAAGAAGGGTTGTGTTTCAGTGGTCTAGGAAGTCTATGCTGATCTCTGAACAGGAAGGCGGAAGGATGATGGGGAACAGCACAGACACATACTGTTCCTTAGAGGGTGAATCATCCCCTTGAGGCGGGATAATAGGAGAACTGGTCATCAAGGGCACACAGACTCACAAAAAAAGTTAAAAGCAAGACCCAGGGGCATGCAGTGGGCAGTGAGCCTGGCAAAAGGGCTTGTGTCAGATAGCCTGAGGAAAGTAGACATAAATTGTAGAATCAAACTTAATGTCCCAAAGACAGTAATTGCCCCAAGGACATGATCATTTGGTTTCTCTGACAGGATATAGTAGGACTTTTTGCAGAATCCTTTGGGGTCTAGCCAGCCTTGGCAAATCATGGGGTCACCACCCATTCTGGCTTACAAAGGCCAAAAATGGCAAAGATGTTGCTGAAAATGCTGACAGTCATCAGGCATCTCCAAAGACCAGTGAAGCTGTTCAGGGTTTGGCCACCTAAGCTTCTCACTTCCTAAGAATTCACTTCAAAGAGCATTTGCTGAGCACCTACTGAATACCACGAAGGCTATGCCTTAGATATTGAAATGGCTAAGATGGTGGTCTCTATGTAGCCATTGGATTCATTAATGGATTCATTGCCCAGTCCATTTGTCTAGAATATTCTTTTATACATACCATCCACTTGTCTGTTTTCCAAATTGTGTAGATTTTCCAACAGTTAGCAACACAGCTTTTTATCTATGTTCCCACAAGAAAGCATAATCTCAGATCATCTACTTTCCAGCTTTTACCAAAACCCATCTTTAGAGAAATGATAAAGAAGACTGTGGGAAGCACATGCTATTTATCTGCTTATATCAGTTACTATGATGAGTTAAGGTCTTTTATCTTGTTAGATACCTGGAAAGCTATAGACTTGGACCATTTTATGTAGCCCCTTGCCAAATCACCTCCTTGGAAGTAATGTTTTGTTATGTCTTGGAGTTTTATTGTGAGTCATTATGAAAAACAATCCTATGAAATTAGATATGCATATATTCTAAAACCAAGTGTTTTGGACTGTGTCCACAATGCTAACTAGATCTCCCAGAGGATTTGTTTTGTGTCCTCTTTCTTAAAAACAAAACAAAACAAATATAGAGGTAAACATTTGCAACTGACCATATTTTTCCTTTGCTTTGGCTGCCAGGGAGCTCAAAAGCAAATTGGGGCTCAGACAGAGAAAGTAGGAAAAACCTGGTGGTTAACTGATGCTGTGTGCTCTTCTTTTTATGATATTGAACTTCTATTCCTGCTCATTCACTGTTTAAATGTACTGCATGTGAGTTTCTTAAATCCCTTCCCAAAAGGAGTCCAAGGAGATGAACTCTGTTTAAAATGAAAATAAATAAATCAATATTTTTTTTATCTTCTTTGTAATTTCTGCACACGTGGTAATCCAGTCCTTTGAGCTACTCTAAATTCTGGAGAGGAGCAGCAAGACTTTGTATTTTGTTCCTACTCCCTACATTTTCTAGGACAATGTTGAGCATGTAGAAGAAGCATAAAGAATGTGGTGTTATTAACTGCTGTTCATTTAACAGGTGTCTAATGGCAGGATGCTTTGGCCGTATTTCCACTGAGTATTTCCCATTCTTTACCCACATTCCACAGATGGAAACAGGACCCCTATAGAATCCATCTTCTTTCCCTTCTGTTTGGGCAAAAACAGTGAGGCTTTGGGATGCAGGCATCTTGCTTGTTTCAGTGTTGGCTCCTATGGCTGGTTTAGTGCTTGGCACAGAGTAGAAACTATAAATGTTGTTTGTCAAACACTTTATTCTGGCTAAAGGTGAAGACAATTGATAATCTTATTGCCTTCTACCAGTGTTAGAGAGGATCTATTTTTAATCCTGAGGTTTGTTTAGGGCTTTTTCCTTGTTACTTATTTTTTCTTTCCCCCTGCTTTTCTCTTGTTTTATCCCTTGGTCTAGAAGGGGTAAGACAAATTAATTTTCAGTCATTGTATATATGATCACCTTCCTTGGACACCTAGTCACTGCCCATGTCTACAGCTTGCTTATGCTTTTAGATGGTGTCCAGAGGGCAGGGCTGTAGCAAAGTTTCTGGCTGCTATAGCACCAGTGGGGAAAATGAAAATAGCTTGTTCTGGAAATGCCAGCTAGTTTCTTGGCAAATCCCTTTGGTGCAGTTTTAAAGTCTGAACTAAGAAAGCCTAAGCACCCTGAAATTCTGTTGTTCTGCACTCATTTAGCCCCAACTTCAGGACCAGCCTGGAGAAAAAAAAATGGGACAGTGATGTGTCATCAAGATGGCTGAGCACCCCCTCCACCCCGCCACTGAAAACAAGCTCTCTGTTAGATATTGATAGCTACCCCATTGCTATGAGGCTTCCAATGTTTCTGAGAACTATGTCATTTTCACAGGTGAAAAGTTCAGAGAAATTAGTGACTGGACCAAGATTTTATATGTGTTTTTGGAAGAGCTGCTATTAAAACTCCCATATCTGTTTAATTGCAAATTACATGATCTTCTCTGCACATGATAAAATGGGCACAGACTTTCTCCTGTGGCCTCCCAGCCCCTTACACCTCTGCAGAACACCCACCTTTCCTTATACCATTGCTTTTACTTGACACTTTCTACCTTGGCAGAAGGCAAGCAGATTAACAGTAGATTCACTTGTCTATACTCCATCTGTCCGTACCTCCTTACAACCCCACCATTCCATCTTCATCAGTGGAGTGATACTAATAACACAGAGGGTTTCTGTTCTGCTACAACATTTGACATTTGGCCCTATTTTCATTGGGTATTTCCCATGCTTGGCTTTCATTTCCACAGATGAGGAATGATCCAGGACTGCAAAGAATAGAGTTAAACAAAATATTATATTTGCCCATATGGGTTTTATTATCTGTAGGTTGAACTGTATGAAATTGCCAACCCTTGATTATTTCTGACAATTCTATAAGATTCAAGCTAATAGTAAAACGAGAAGAGAGTAATCATTTAGTGGGTGCATGCTGTAAATTACAGGCCCTGTGTTGGCTGATTTCCACACCCAGTAGTTTACTTTTCATAGCAGCGTCACAAGCATCCCCACTAAAGACCTGAGATTCAGGAGGTCACGTCGATGCCCAGGGTCACACTTTTGGGAAGCATCAGAGATGTCATTTAAACTCCTATCTCCTTCACCTTGAAACTTGTATCCACACCCCAATTCCAGCAGTGCTAGGACCCTGTCCTGAGAATTTTGAGGGTTCTGAGGGGAAGTTCATCGGTGCTGGTGTTGCAGGCCCTAGTAAGTTGGCATTTGCTGATATCATTGTAGAAACTGACAATCCAGGGTGATAGTCAAGATATTTTAAAGCCATTAAGGGCACTGGTCAAGCAAAATGGAAACTTGACCAGTCAGAATGGATGCTGGCTGTCAACTACCAGAGATGCCTTAAAGTGAATTAGCATTCTGCTGATAAACAAGGTAAGGTGGTCACTGCTATTCTAGTTTTCTGTATGCTGTTGTGTGCAGGGTATTCAATTGTTTTGTGTTATTTTTCAGCTATACTTCACTCCCATCTTCCCCAATAATACTGTGCAGAGTTTCCTTCCCCACTTCCTGAGATTGAGCTTGGCCACATGGCTTGACCTAACCATTGACATTCACGTGGACACGATGCAGACCTTAGATGTGCTTGCTCTTCTCTGCATTTAGACTATGCTGTGCCTGAGATACTGCCACACCTTAAGCTAGGAGCCCACTCACACACTGAGTGGGTTGAGAACCCAATCTATAGTTTAAAACCATGCCCGGAGACAGACACACAACCTGCAGCAGAGCCAATCAGCTAAGCCATGTCTAGCTCAACAGAATCATAGTAAACCTAGAGAACAATGAGCATCAGAAGAAATACTTAGTGTTTCACGCATCTGAGCTGGGATGATTTGTTATGCAGCATTATTGTTGCGATTGCTGACTCAGGCAGGATTGTGAAGCTCAGGGTATAGTCTTTGAAATTGCCTAATTCCAATCCTTAGCTCCCTCAACTTTAGGCTCCCCGGAATGTAGCTGTTTATTTTTTCCTGCATGACTTTTGCTTTAACCAAGAGTTTCAAGCCTGATTGTCATGACTGCATTAAATGCATGATGGTATCAACAAGTAATGCAAAATTCCCTAAAAATGAAGTGATATGAATATTTATAGTCACATCTCTGGAAGTGAGCATGTCTGTTTCTTCTGGACCCCAGGGAAGGTACTACTGCATATGGTCACACTCCCTGTGAGCCTCATTGACTCATGTCAGCATTGGTGGTAAAGAGATACAAACAGCAGTACAGAGAATGTTTGGGATGCAAAGCTCTAAGCCAGCATTTTAGGCAACACTGTCTGGGTGGTGTTAACAAATAATAAATAATGGTATCAATGACCACTATGGCTGTTGCATTTTTTGAGTGCCTCTCTTGATAAGGTACTGTGTGTACATTACCTAACCTATTATTCACAATCACACACTAGAGAAAGCATTTTTAACCCCCATTTTTCAAATGTGGAAAATAACAGAGTGTTTAAGAGATTTATACAAGGCCACATAGCTACTGGATGGCAGAGTAGAATTTCCATCTGACTCCATCTCCTTCCAAAAGTACAAAAATGCTTTCATTATAGATTGAAATTTCTGTCCCTTCAATTGTATATGCTGAAGCTCTAACCCCAGTACGGCTATATTTGGAGATGGGTGCTGTAAGGAAGTAAGACTGACTGAGGTCCTAAAAGTAGATCCTGGTATGATAGAATGAGTGTCTTTATAAGAGACACCAGAATGCTATCTTCTCAGGCACACACACCAAGGGAGGGCCATGTGGCTGTCTACAAACCAGGAGGTGAGCCCTCACCAGAAACCAAGCAAGCCAGAAATGACCTTGGACTTGCCAAGCTCCAGAACACTGAGAAAATACATTTCTGGGGTTTAAGTCACTCAGTCTGTGGTATTTTGCTATAGCAGCTCAAGCAGACTAATACGTGTCAGTCCTGAGTTAATAAAATTTCCCAGAAAGTGTCAGAGCACTATCAGGGAATGGTCCTTAAATATATGAAGTGCATGTATTCATTCCCAGCCCACCTCCTTCACCTTCCATAAAATGCAGGAAGGGTCAGGGAGTCACAGGGCCCATTTCCTTCAATGCATCTATGGGGAGGCCACGTAGGGGCAGCCCATGATGGCTCAGAGAATGGGACTGGCTTCAGCATGACCCTTTTTGCTCTAGGAGAGCATGACGTGGATCATACCTACTTTACTCTCATAGAAATTTGCTGCTTCCTCTGGTACACATAACTAATAATGAGCAGCAGTGCGCTCCCTGTCGTCAGAGCCTGATCAGGACCAGGGAGGTAGGTGGGACTCAGCCTAGGACTTCATAGCTGTGGGAGCCATCACTGCTCTCTCTCTCCGGGTAGAACAGTCCTGGTGTTAAGGGTCCTGTTTCAGTGTCTGTGAGCACAAATGTGTGTGTGTGTGTGTGTGTGTGTGTGTGTGTGCCCACATGCATAGGAAGCTTGTATCCTTTCTTCTCCTAGTGAAAGTCAATTCCCTGTACCTGGGGGTTGGGGGAGAAAGTGAGGTGTCGGGGAGCAAAAGAAACTACAGGAAAAGATGAGGATTCCAAGGCCCGCCAACCTCTGTTTGTCCTCAGCCTCTCCATCTGCTGAAAGATACACATTGGGGGTAGAATTGTCTCCAGCCCATTTCACTGGACCGGGTCATCCCGGTTAACCTGACTGTTCTGTTTGCAGGTCAAGTACAGAGGGAATTTTGCCACAGTAAAACATGCTCTATTTTCAAGTCATATGTGAAAAAAATAAATAAATGAAGGAAGAATGGGGAAGAGACCAAATGCTGCCAGTGTCCACGACAAGCTCTGCTTTTCTGTAGGGGCAACTGGAGGGTGTACAAAGAGTTCACCATAAGCCATGGACACAAATGTGTGTGTGTGTGTGTGTGTGTGTGTGTGTGTGTGTGTGTGTGTGTGTGTGTTTGATGTCTTAGCACAGCTCGTGTTTGATGCTTGTGATGGTTCTATTTATAAACTTTGTCCTCTCAGATGGGACAACCAGAGACACTTCTTTCCTGCATTTCAAGTGTTTCATTTCCTTTTTAACATGTCTTTAAGGGCATGTACACCAATGCATGGGCTCACTCTCATCTTACAGCAAGTTGATCAGACTAGGGTGAGTTGTCTGAGAAGCATGGGTGGTCTTTGTCACAAACAAGAGGAGAAGCAGGTCAGGGAAGAATCCTAAAAACTAACGCTGTTGTTTTGGTGGCATTGTTTGTTAGCTGACTGTCCAATAGGCACATGTTCTATCATGAGTATTCCCAATAGTAATAATAAACATTAGGTGTTGGATGCTGACTGTGTTATGAGCCTTGTACATATGAAATAAAACTCAGAGCCACTGTATGAGGCCAGAACTGCTTTGGGATCTTTTAGATGAGGGAACCAATATGATGGCTTTGAAATCCTATGTCCAAGGCCACATAGTGAAACCAGAGGGAAGCCCAGGATTATTTTAATCAAGATTTGAATCGTCTTTCCTCCCCGGTGGGAGAATCGCCCAGGAGCTGGTTCTGGCTGGGGAGAAAAGAAGGAGAGCATATTGTGGCACAGGACTTAGAAACATTCAGAAGCATCGGCAATTGTTTTCCAGGGGAGACACCCAAAAACAAACCAGAGAAGGAAATACAATGGGGAAAATAGTAAAGCAACATGGAACATAAAAGTTGCTGCATTTAGGGCGAAGGAGAGAACCTCGCTGCTCCGTGGCAGAGCTATCCCCAAGAAAGGGAGATGGGAGTGGCCTGAGGGATGACTCCTCCAGCCTGCTCCCTGCGAGCTCAGGGCTGCACAGGGCTCAGCCGGAGCCACGAATGCCCTCTTCTGGTGATACTCTCGAAGCCCAGGATGACAGCAAGGCAGCCGAGACCTGTGTTTTCCAGATCCAAGGTAGATTCCCTTGTCAGACATGGTTCTACTTAGGCACATATCACTACCCTCTCTTCTTCCTCCTCAGCCCTCAAACTAGTGAGAGGGAAATTATTTCAATAAGGTAAGCTGTACCTTAGCAGAGTTTGCTTCCTTCTTTTTTTTAACCCCGAATAATACTCTCTATGTCATCTGTATATTTATGATAGCTCAAAGACATGGGTGTGTGGATCTAATTAAAAATGTGAAAGGGTTTAGCAGCCTGCTGCTTCCCTGCAACTCTCTGGTTGCCAAATCTTGGCAGCCGTGTTGAACTTGAGCCAAGCATTTAGTCCTCGGCTGAACCGCTGCCAGCCTGCGCATGGCATTGTGGGGCGAGAGCCGGAGGGGCTGCACTGCACCGAGCTGGCACAGGGCGAGACGGGGGCAGGACATGGGACCCAGTCACCCCGGAGGAAACTGGAGAGGAAGCCAGCTCGGTCTTGCTCTCTGCCTGGGCCCAATCCCCAGCTCTTACCAAATGCAGGTAGGACCAGCTGGGACAATTTGGTGGCCAGGTAGGGCTCCAAGCTACTGGGTGGGAAATTGTCCCCACAGTTCTGCTTTCATGTGATTGAAATCAGGCCTGTCCAGAGGAGAAACAGTTCTCCACTGTCTTGTAGTAGCTAGAGCCTGAGCCGACAGCAGTCAGATGGTGCATTTCCACTGCGTTCTCTGCTGTCAGTCCGAGCTTTCCTTGATAGCCTGGCAATTGTTCTGTGGCTTCCCTCTGAAGCAGCTGAGTCCGGCACAGGGTTTCTCAAACCCTATCATGCACACGTGTCACCTGGGGAATCTTGTGAAAAGGCAGGTTTCTGAGTCTCCCTGGGGAAATGGGAGAATTCACATTGCCAAGATCAGAACTGACTAGAACTGCTTACGTTCTGCAATATAACTCCAGCCTGGAACTTTGGTGAATCCATGGATGTTAGGCTCTGGAAAGGTACATCTTGGTGAATTGCTGTCGGAGAGAAAAGGGGAAAAACAATTCAAAGAACTCAGCATTCTCCACAATATGTTGACAAAAATAAAGGAAAATAAAAAACATCAAAGACATGGGTCAGTTTTTTTAAAATGTACCAGCTACAAACAAATTAAGGAGGAAGAAAGGGTCGTATTATTTGTGTGCAGAAACGCCCTCCTGCAGAGTGAAAATTCAACTCTAGAAAGATCTTCTAACATACTTGAGGGGCTGAGAGAGAGGATGAGGGGTGACTTTGCCTTTTAACTTTATGTCTTGTGTATGGTTGGTTTTTCATGATGATGCATTTTTTTTTTTTTTTTTTTTGGTAATTAAAAGAAGAAGCAGCAGCAGCAAGACAGCCCTGGAGTCTTCTTGAGCGTGACCTTCCCCAGGGCAGGCTGCCGTGGTGGGGAAAGTATGGACTTTGAAGTCACTTCATCCTGGAGTGGAGGTGGGCTCTGGCATTAAGTTTGGGGAAGTCGGTTGGCATCACTGGGCCTCTGCAGCTTCATCTGTGGAGTGGAGCAATGGGGCTTTCACTGCAGCACAGCTGTGGGTGCTGGAGACGTGTCTGTTGGGGATTCATACCCAGGGGTTCTTAACAGGTGTTTTACAAATCCAGAGCCTCTCTCCGATGGGGCCAGGGCACTATTCCAGATAGAAGTTCATCCTAGCAGACTGCTTCCGAGCACAGATATATTCCCAACCTCTGGATAGAAGCTAGTCACTTCAGAAGTCACAAAGCCTCTGCTCGTGATATGAGAGGAGACCCCCAAAAATGAGGCCTTGGGGAATAGCAATGAATTCGCTCTTTCTTTTTAAATGGCAAATTTAAACATATGAAAAGTTTAAAATGACATGCCAAATAAATCACAAATAGTCATAATTCAGCCGGCCACTTTTATCATGAAATGATAAAATGGGTGCAGTCGGGGCGACAGAGGGAGATGCAGGCTGTGTGGCCCCTGTGCAATTAGGGGACTGATACTTCCTTCACATCCTAAGTTGGGATGGCATGTCTCTTGCTTTGTGGTTTGGAATAATGCAGAACTGGCTGTTTCTATCACAGAAAGAGGGAGAGGGCATGTGCCGCGAAGAATCAGGACATTTCCAGGAAAATTTCACTCCAAGAGGCTTTCTCGAATCTCACTCCTAACATGTGGGCAGATGATTGTCTAAACCACTGAGGGATGAAGCTGGAGGTAAACATCTAATTAATTAAAGAAAACCTCCCTCCGCACCCCAGCTCTGAAAATGCCCTGCAGTTGAGAAACACTGATACACACACACCCACACTCACCCACACTCTCTCTTACACATGTATTTGTTTAAAAAAAAGCTTCCTGGTGACTGAGCCCTTCAGTCCACCTGCCTTTGTTAAGTTGTTTGTTACAAGCACCTTAATCCCTATCACCCTTCCTTCCAAGTCTGTGTGACCACAACCCCTTCGCTCTTCCAAGTAACATTTGCTCCAAATTAATATTCCGGTGCTTTCGGGAACAGCATTTAAAAATAAACCATTTCGGCACCTTGTCAAAGTCTTGTCTAAATTCCTTCATGACAACCACCCTCAGTGAGATTTTTAAAACCAAAGGGAATTGGGGGCAGGGGAGAAAAGGAGTCCCCTGTTTAGAGTCCTAATTTCAAACAATATTAAGTAAGAATGTGTTTATTTCTCCTACCCCCTCTCTAATTCCTTCAGGGGCCCACAGGGTATCCTCAGCCTACCGCTATCTTTCAGTCCACATCTCTTTTGTCTCCTCCATGGGGTCTGGTCACCTGGGTCAGTGGGGAAGGGGCATTGGCACTAGACAAAGAAGGGCTGGGCAGAGATGGGGCCTCGGGCAGGTATTGAAATGTGGTTCCTGGTCTTTGGTAGTAATCACTGCAAAACAATTCTGTCTGCTCCATTCTGATCAACAACCTGCTCTCGTTGGTCTGTTGCTAAGAGACCAGCCTGTTGTTTACAAGATCCTTGGTGGCGTAGACTTCCATAATTTATAATTTATTATCTTAGTGTCAAAACTTGTGTTGGTTTTTATTTTATTTCACCATAGATCCAATTATAGTTAGATACAACAAAGGTCATGCATCTGCTGGTGGCACAGTGGCTGCACCAATAGTATCCCTCACCACCCCTAAGTTTAGGTGCTGTAGAAGAAAATGCTATTATAAACTGAAGACGAATATCATTTTTTGTCCATTAACTTCATGCATTATATGGCTGTTCAGGTCAACGGATTCCCTCAAGACTTGCTCACTACTGAAAACATGTTTCTGTCTGACCAAGACAGAAATGAATTGAAATTATTTCAATTATCACAAGAAGGGAGTTGAGTCTTCTTGCTGTACACTTCAACACCTATTGGCTCAACTCATCAATCCTCTCCCCACAAAGTTCAGGGCCATAGACATTTATCCAGCACTACACATGACTCTGGAACCACTGCAGGGCTTTGTGGGTCCACAAAACCACCGTGTGAGGACCTTCTGCATTTGGAATAATTCAATGAATTCAGAAAGGAAGTGTTGACACAGAAGAAAGGGTCATTGAAGTAAAACAGCTCAGTCTCCACGTATCAGCTCAGAGAAGAAGAGAAACAGTAAAAGTGTTAAAACCATTGCCAACATTTATTGTGCCAGGCACAAGGCTAAGTGTTTAACCTGGAATAACTTATAAAAAGATCCTGACAGAGCTAAGAGGAAAATTCTAGCATTAGCCTCATTTTTACAGACAACAGAATCAGAGCTTTGTACCTTAAGTAAGGTACTCAACGATGCCTAGCTATTAAGTGACAGGATGGGACTCAGGCTGAGTGACTCTAGGGCCATTTGTTATGCTCATAGACATTTTAAAAATGTATGTCAGCCTGGGCTTTGCAGTTTTTCGTCCATTTAAGAAGAGTCCCACATACCTTTGATGAAACAGGGAAATGAGCATAGATTCCCAAATCATGTCACCACATTATCTTTCTCTACAGAGTCTTCCTCATCTCATAGAAACCACAGAGCACAAGAAATTTCTAGGAAGGACATTTTATCTTCCCCATCAGAGGGCCTGGAAAATTCGAATGACATTTTACTGGGAATTAAGTTTGTTGTTTTCCAGAAAGCAATTATGACAATATTTCATACCAGCATTTTTCATCACTTAATTCCTGCCTGCTCCCTGGTGGGGTCATGGCCGGGACAGAATACCATACACAGATCTGCTGAATCCTCTCTGGTTGGCGTTGGCAGACTCGTTAGTAGTACAGTGATGGAAAGAGATGAAGAAACTAGCTAGAAACCATGGACTATCAAAGAAGCAGTCATGACATTAACGATGACTGGACCATTTCTCAGGCCTGTCTATTTGCTTTTCCTCCCCCAAGGAGGACACTGTTCCCATTCTAAAATGCAAACCCATGGACTGGAACTCACGGGCATACCCCAAGCTATAAAGAAGTGGAGTGCACATCCCTTCGCTTATTTTCTGAGATCACTTCTCTGAGACTAGATGAAGGTACAGATGGGGTCCTATTCATCTCAGTAGCTGTGCACATCCATTTAAGATTCAGAATCAGAAGTGTGAAGTTCAAGTCCTTGTCTACCACGTAGCAGCCTCATGAACCAAGGCAGGTTTTAAACTCTTAGCTTCCTAGTTACTACATTTGCAAAAATGGTGATAATAAAACTGTCTTCTTCACAAGGAAGAGAAGATTAAAATTCACAACAAAGGCAACACAAAATTGGAGGTGAAACTAGATAAAAGTGATTAACATCATGACTCAAATGCCAGGACCAGTAAAATGCCCGACAAACAATAGCCTCTCATTCAGTAGCATGTGTAGCCATGAGCTCCTGGTCAGCCTGTGTGTGCCAACACTGTGAAGCATTGGGATCCGGAGTTGGAAAGCAGACCTTTCCTGCCAATTGTCCACAGCATATGGAGGAGAGGAATGTGCAAACAATTATCCAGAACTATACATATACTTCTGTGGAGATCCAGATTGAGATGTGATCTTTAATGCATTAACTTTTAACTCTTATGCCTCATTCTCTTCATCTGAGAAATGGTTCAGTCATTATTAAGTCCAAACAGCTTCTTTGATGATCCGTGGTTTCTAGCTCATATTTATTCATCCGCTTCCATCACAGCAGCGAAAAAGAGGCTGCCAACCCAAGTGGAGAGGGTTTAGGAGATCCATGTATGATTCTGCCCTGGTCATGACCCTGCCAGTGACATAACTGCCTTATCACCTAGAGAATTGAGAGAAGAATGTCACATTCTGTGTGTCACTTAGGAAGCACTCAATGCATATGGGGGATGGGAAGTGAAGAGTGTCTGGGATCCCTGTCCCGACTCATGCTTCTTTACTGGCTTTTAATGGGGGCTTCTAGAAAGAGAAGCACTTGTTCACTGATAAAAAACAAAAAGTAATTAGACACAGCCTCCTCTGCCCCTCACCTCATGGGGTTTTCAGCAACATCAACAAGAACCACCATACTGATAAGGCAAATCCTGATTCCCCCCTCCCCATTTCACTCACTTTTAGTCTCAGTTTTGGTTCATAGCAATTCAGCAAGCTAAGAAGTCAGGAAGCAGTAAGGTCAGCCAAGTGGTTCACCAGATTGATGCCAGATAATGCCAGACAGTGCAACCAGAGGATAAAGAGACTGGATATAAAGAAGGAAAAAGCCCCTTGGGAACCAGAATGAGTTGCGCTAGAAATTGAACTCAGCCACTTTTAAAGTCTGACCCAAGATGAGGCAAGCTTCCTAAGGGTGACTTCATAGTGTCGGCACTAGCATTGATTAGATCACATGGTTTAAGGTCTTAGAACAGAGGCAATGTTCCACAGAAGGCAGCTGCCCTCCCTACCAAAGACCCTGAAAGACACTGATGCTGTGAGAGATGGTGCCATGGTCCTGATCATGGTCTCTGATTCAACTTCAGAAAGTCAAGTAGAATTCATCGCCAAGATTTGGTTAGACCTTCATCTCCTCTCAAATCCCTGACATCTAGTCAATGCCGCTGTGCACTGCTTCTGGTTTTGTTTTCGGTTTCTTTGATTATGAAGATAATCAGCGACGATGGTGAGGATTAGGTTTATTGTAACAAAACTATCCCTTGCTGGACTCTAAAACTGTCCCCCTCTTGTCTTCTTAGAAAAACAGAATCGTCCTCCCTGATACCCAAGACAAGCCCCAAAGTACCCACCCCTGAATCCCCTGCATTAATGTCTAAAGCATATCCAGTCTCTTTTTTAAATATGTCTCTTCTCCACACAGTTCTGTAGTCTTGGGCTATCACCACTAAAGACATCTTTCTGAACGAGGATGAACATGCTCCTTACCTTTTTCTTGAGATGGAGGTTCACACATGTTGCCCAGGCTGGACTACAATGGCATGATCTTGGCTCACCACACCCTCCACCTCCTGGGATCAAGCAATTCTCTCGTCTCAGCCTCACGAGTAGCTGCGGTTACAGGCATGTACCATCACGCCCGCTAATTTTGTATTTTTAGGAGAGGTGGCGTTTCTTCATGTTGGTTAGGCTGGTCTGGAACTCCTGACCTTAGGTGATCCACCTGCCTCGGCCTCCCAAATTGCTGGTATTACAGGTGTGAGCCACCATGCTTGGCCGCTCCTTGCCTTCTTGTAAAGCTCTAAGCTTGCCCACATTTGGTAAGACAAGAATCAAGAATCCCAGCACAGGCTTCTGCTCCACTCCAAATCCCCATGTGCCCATATCCTTCCAGGCACCCCTCCATCACAGACCCACTGAACCTGCATATGGAATTGCTTCTTGTTCTTCAAGCACATTCTGTTGGGCCATAACTCGGACTTTGCATATTCAGGTCCTCGAGTTTGGCATGACTTTTCCTTTCCCAGAAAATTCCTGTTCTGCCTTCAAGACACAACCCTGGTGTTTCTTTATCTAAATCCTCCTGGCTTCTGTGGGCAGTTCGGCCAGATATGTTTCTCTTACTCATCTCTGTATCGAAAAAGCTGAACCCATAATAGAGTCTTAGTACTTGTGCCCTGACCCATCCCATGATCCCGAAGAACATTCCTGAGTCCTGCTTGGAACTTCCGTAATGGCCCCTAGATCTGGGTTTACTTTTGTTCTCTTGCAGTGTTCTTCTCATTCTCCTTTCCAAGACTGTCTTTTTCTACCAGCCATTAGATGTTGATGTTCCTCAAAGTTTGCCATAAGCCATTTAAAATATCATAAATAATCTTACATCATCTCATTTACATTATCTCTTGGGACCCCTCTGCTTACCAGGCTGCATGAACCACTCACGGTGATGACTCCCAGAGCTGCATTTGCAGCCCTGATTCTTCTTAGACCCCAGACTTTTGCATTCATATATGTGATAACTGTCTTGAGACTTGGCCATATCACAGAGGCTTCAAACTAGTATATTTAGCTGGGTGCAGTGCCTCATGTCTGTAATCTCAGCACTTTAGGAGACTCACTTAAGGTCAGGAGTTCAAGACCAGCCTGGCCAACATGGTGAAACCCCATCTCTACAAAAAATAGAAAAATTAGCCAGGCGTGGGGGTGGGCACCTGTAATACCAGCTACTCAAGAGGCTGAGGCAGAAGAATCGCTTGAACCTGGGAGGTGGAGGTTGCAGTAAGCCGAGATCGCACCATTGCACTCCAGCCCGGGCAACAGAGCAAGGCTCCATCAAAAAAGAAAAAATATGTTTAAGTTGGCTTTACTTTAGCTTCCCTATGACAGCCTCCTCCCCGGAGCTTTACTCCACTGTCAGTGTCCTCTGATTAATGGCATTACCTCATACTTGATGCCTACTTGAGAAATCGAGATGCCTCTTTACCTACCCTTCCTCAACACCAACATGCCCATCTCATTAAGCAACAAGGCCTGTGGATTCTATCTTTTCAATAGTTTTCAATTTTTTTTTTTCAATCTCTTTAACACACTACCATTTTCCACCATTCTCTCAGTCCAGGCCTCATTATCTTTTTCTCTGGGCTTTTACAACAAACTCCTAATTATCTCCCTACCTCTACTATTTCACTCTTCCTGTCTATTCTCCATTTTGGGGCCAGGATGATCTTTACAGAATGATCAAAACACAAACCTTTTGGTGCCATTTTTATATGTGAGATTTCCCAATGGTCCCCTTTGCTGACTTGGGGTAATTCTCACAGACCTCTGCATGAATCACAGAAAGTTTGGTATGGATTCTAAACAACCTGGGCTCTCTGTACCTTGCACCTCCGAGCCTTGCAGCCATATTGGACTCTTCTTAATTCTTGGATTAGGCTCTTCTCACTCAAGATATTTACTTTCTATCAAATACACTGAAATATTTGTTTTTGAACTGATTATTAATGCCGTCCTTTTTGTTGAGATTAACTACAGGATTAACTTAGCAGTACTTGTCTTCAAAAAATGGTAGATCAGTCTCTTTCCCCACAAGTCTGATTTTGCATCCTCTCTTCTTCAATATCTCTGAGTTCACCTCTTCTGAATGGTACTTGTTTCTTTTTGAAGCTTATGTAGGGGCTTGCTTCAAAAGAGATACTCTATATTCTATTATGGTTGTAAGAAACTTAGGGCTCCTGTTCTATGCCCAAGGCTCTGCTTGTTGAATGCACATGTACTTGAGCAACAGAAGAGCTTCCTATTTTATGTCATATTGCCATAGTAGGCAATCATGAACTATCCTAGCAGATCCTCTAAACTATTCATTCATTGATTGCACATGGTTCCTCTCTTCCAAACGTACTTTTGACAGTTTATGAGAGTAGGTTTTGAATCACCCCCTAAATCTGAGTTTTTCCAAGAAAAGTGATTTCCCTATGTTTTTGTTTAAGGTTTTCTGTCAGGCAAACTGCATGTTAGCATCATACATTTGTTCTTTTCTTTTTTTTTCCTTGCAATTCTAGACCCTTGTGCCAGAGAGAGCAAATCCTCTAGCCCTTTGATCTTCACAATCCTTCAATTATCTTTCTGGTCTCCTCCTGTTGTCATTTAGGGTAAATACATACCGTTGGTCTTTGTGTCCATCCATGAAAAGTAATCTCACTCTTCTTTTAATTATTTGTAGATCCTTTGGCTGAATGCCTTTTAGTCTGCATGCATGCATCTCATACCACATAGCCCAAATCTCTACAGCTTCGTCCAGGAGCAGTCTCCTCAGAACTACAAAGCAAGGAAAGATCACCTTTGGACTCAAGCACTCACAGCCCTTCTCCCTCTCCCGCAAAGCACAATGACCAGGACAGCACCGAGCTTTGCAGTCATGTTGGACTCACCTCCAGCTCAGCACATTCAACTCAAATCACTCAAATCGCCCTTTCCTGCTGGTAAATGGCACTGAAACACAAGTGGCAACTGTTAGCCTTTCTTATCCGGAGTCTCCTTCCCAAGTTTCTATTTTATGGGAGGGCATTGTGTTCTCCACTTATTTTAGTCTCCACATTTCATAGCCAACTCCTTTGATTTAAAATACTACAGAAGGCTCTGCTCCATCCCTGTTCCTTCCTAAACTGCTTTTTTGCAACACCTTTAATCTGGGCTTGAAGGAAACACAATATTTCGCTACATAGTTTTACCTTTTAAATGAAGAGAATGAGAAATGCATGTGAACCCCACTCCACCAAAGCAACACACTTTCCCATGCCTCAGTCCACTCCAATGAGTATCTATGAGTTTTCAGACTCTCTGTCAATGGTCTTAGGTAAATGCAGTAGAATCTGCTTTTTAGATTTTATAAGACAAGGGCCAGACCAGGCTCAGTGGCTCACGCCTGTAATCCTAGCACTTTAGGAGGCAGAGGTGGGCTGATCACCTGAAGTCAGGGGTTCGAGACCAGCCTAACATGGCAAAATCCTTTCTCTACTAAAAATACAAAAATTAGCTGGGCATGGTGGCACATGCCTTTAATCCCAGCTATTCAGGAGGTTGAGCCAGGAGAATCACTCGAACCCAGGAGGCAGAGGTTGCAGTGAGCCAGGATAGTGCCACTGCACTCCAGCCTCAGCAACAGAGTCAGACTCTGTCTCAAAAAAAAAAAAAAAAAAAAAAAAAAGTCAAGGGCTAGTGCCTTAAAATGAGCAGAAAATTTTCTGTCAAGTAGCTTTGGATATCTTTCCTCTGCTGCAGCATATTGGGCTCACCTTTGCTCATTCCCCCCTACCTTAGCTTTTCCACCTGTCAAATGGGTAGAAAATACTCTTTCAGTCTTGTGTGCAGGAAAAAGTGACAATGGCTCCAGAAGTTTCCTGTCAACTCTAAAGCACTATGTAAACAAATCAGACTGCCACCATTAATCAAAAAAGGAAGGCTTAATACCTGAGGCTTATAACTTCTAAATAGTGCTGCTAATGTATAGTAAACTAATCGCTTTAATTGTTCAACTAAAAAAGGAGAGGACTTTGGGTTAAGAGAAAATGAGATTTCAAACACATTATGGTCAAGTTTAAATGTTATCGTTTGTTTCACTTTGTTAATAGAAGAAACTCAAGTGTTTTTCAAGAGTGAGTCTTTGGGAACCAGCCCTTAACTGCAGAGTGTTATGGACAGATCGAGATTCACAGTGTCTAGGGTCTGTTGGGGAATTCGAGGAACTCTATAGCAAGAGTATTGTGCTGCAAGAGTGCACTGTGGACCAGGGACTATCACATGCCCATAAAACAGATAAAATAGGACTCAGAGCACAGCTGTATTAGTCCATTCTCATGCTGCTGTAAGGATATACCTGAGACTGGGTAATTTATAAAGGAAAGAGGTTTAATTGACTCACAGTTCTGCAGGACTTGAGAAGCCTCAGGAAACTTACAATCATGGTGGAAGGAGAAGGAAACACATTCTTCTTCACGTGGTGACAGCAAGGAGAAGTATGAGTGAAGTGAGGGGAAAGTCCCTTAAAAAACCATGAGATCTTGTGAGAATCACTATCACAAGAACAGCATGGGGGTAACTGCCCCTATGATTCAATTACCTCCCACCAGGTCCTTCTCATGACACAACATGTGGGGATTATGGGAACTATAATTCAAGATGAGATTTGGGTGGGGACACAGCCAAACCATCAACAGCTATCAACAACATTGTTAGAATCCAGAGAAGCCTGAAAGAGGAAGAAGAGAAAGATGTGGGGCCAGCACAGAAGACTTCCTGGAGTGACTGTGGCTCCATCTGGGTGCACAGGGGTCACAGCAGTCAGAAAGCATAGCAGAGAGAAGGCGCTCCGGTGTGACACCTCCAGGTGAAACTGGGGAGGGGATGGAAAGGGTATTGATAAGAGATGAATACACAGATTAACAAGGAATGAAATTTACTGGGCTTTGGTAGTTACGTGCCACAGCAGCTTGAATCTGATCATTTGATCTGTAGGGAAAATGGGAAGTAGGGGACACTGGAAGGTGAAAACGCCTGAAAACCTTTACCTTGAAAATCCATCAAGACATTCTTTAAATTTAAATGTAAAACTATCACTATACCAGTACTTACGACCCCTCTTCCTAGAAAGCCCTTCCTGTGTCTCTGCCCCGCTAACTCCTGGCCATCTTTCTAGCCCTAGCAAGGCACTGTTTTCTCCACCAGCCCCACCCCAAGGGCTCTCCTTCTCAACCAGGTGGGTCACCCAGAGGAGTCCAAACTTCCTTCATCAAAGCAGTCTTTACACATCCTGTGGCTTACAATTTCTTCCTCCCTTGTGACCCTCCTCTTCTTTCCCGTTTTAACATTATGAAAACTCTCATCAGTTTGCATTCAATGATTCCTTACCTACGCTGTGCACCTTTCCCACAAGCCTCCCCCAGTAGGCCCTCCGCAGAGGTCTCACGTGACCCCTTACGAGCCACCAGACAGTGGGGAGACTCCTCTTTTTCCTCATCCGTGTCTTTACCTGGTGAGGTTAAGAAAGCCAGGGCAGGCTGAACTAAGAATTCCCTTGGTTCTAACACAAAATATAGTCATTTTAAATGACCTAATTGTCCTGGCTAAACACCTCTCTCTTGGGATAATCGAAAATGCTCTTTTAGTCTGGCTCACAATTCCTACCCTCCAGGCCCCCAGGGCCTCAGTGGGCAGGTGGTGGGTGTCCATTAGCCACTCACCTTGTGCCCTTTCTGGTCTCAGTTGGGCTCTTATCACCTGTATATGGGCCTCCTGGTCTCAAGAGGTCCATGACTGCTTCTCTGTAAGCTCCAGCAAAAGATGGTGAGGTTCAGGCAATTGCCTTTCTTATTCTAATGAGCCTTGCTTCTAACAGAACATGAGAAGGGTTAGTGTGAGTACTCCAGAAGGAAAGAAATTAAAGGAGAAAAACAATAAAGAAATGTAACAGAGTAGGCAGAAAAAAACAAATGCTTAGATCTGAGGTATTCCTGGTTTAACTGCATGACTTTCACATATGATAGGGTTTATCACACGTTGAGCCTCCTTATGCGTAGAATGGAGATAGATAACAGTTCACACTCTGCTGTGACACTGGAATCTATGTGCGAGGCACTTGGCATAGGGCCTCAGACACAGGCCCAAAAATTGGTACCTAGTGCAATGGCAGTTGTCATTATGGTAAAGAGTACCAAGGACTTTAAAAGCTGAGATTTCTAACCTTATCAGGAATGCACATCTAGAGAGGGTAGAATTGTATGTTCCACACCTATTAGAAGTAGAGCCCTCCAGTGTTTATCTCTTGGGAACTTTATAGAATTGAATGGTTTGGCCCTCCCACCCCATTCAGGTTAAGCATACGCTGTGTATCAAAGAAAGAAATCCATCTAGAACAGGATAGGTGAGCCCACTTACAACAGCCACCCTAAGAAAATATGAAGTCTCTTCACTGGATAATAAAGGAACAGCAGGAGAAGTAAACAGATTTATGGTAGATTCTCATCCTAAGACAGTAGCGCCAGACCCTCTCCCTCCTGCTGTCAATAGCTCTTCAATTTAAAGAACGAACTGCACCTCATAAGAATCATATTTGCTTATTGATTAATCCATACATAAGTAGCACTTGATACCATATGCCATCACAGTGGAATACAATGTGCTCCAAACTACAGGTGCCTAGTCATTTTAAATATAAAAATTAGGTAATTATAACCAGAAGTATTCATTAAAATTTAAAAGTAGATAAATAAAAGGAAACATTGCTATCTAGTCATTAAAATTCTACAAATAAAATGTGAAAAGAGAAAAAAACAAAACAAAATCCTTCCTATTATCTTCCCTGAAAATTCCCTTTTTTTTTCTTGTGAATCAGATGCCACATCTCCAGGGAAGAGTTATTTCTTTCCTCAATGCATCAAGCAGAGCAGGTTGTAGGGGAGGCGGTGTCCACCTGGGAATGGGGGAGGTCCCTGAAGCAGAAGGAGGCTCCATCACCTGCAATTCCCATCAGAAACCTACCTCAAAGGCTATAGATCAGACATGGTTTATAGGGTAGGGAGAAGAGCAGGGCTGGGGGCAGCCCACAGTGTGTGATTCTCAAAAAGTTGAAAAGGCCAGAGCACAAATACATCTCCACAATTACACTTTGACTTTCCAATAAATGCTATTTGGAGTCTGAGGAAGTCAGAGAGAGAGGGTGGGGGCTGAGCCTGTGCTCGCAGATTCTTCGGTGAAATGGGAAAAGACAGGTTAATGGTTAGCTGTCTCCATGTGGGTGGATGTGGGTGGAAGGGGAGAGCCGGGAGATGGTAGAATTTCAACATCACTGTAAAAAAACAGGCCACACGCACTCCCCTCAGACCAGCTGATTTTCCTCCAGTGAATTCACCAGGGAAAAGGGATTTGGAGGCAAGATCTCATTACTAATTTTGTTAAAAACCCACCTGCGAACACAGTGAAATGAATAGTCCCTGGGATTTGGGGCTTTGGGCTGTGTGCTCAGGTGTGGACAGACCTTAACCTCATCAGCTGCTTGACTTTGGGGCTCCTGATAAAATATGAGGTGTTCTTCCATGTAAAGGAAATATGGATGCAGCTAGAAACCCGGTCCTGAGCTTGTGGATGGCCACCCCAGCCCAGCTCACAGTACTCATGTGGATCATCTATGAGCAAGTGATCATGAATGACAAAAAAGGCTTATATCCAGATGCAAATAACCTCAGGAGGTTATTTTCTGTACCTTGCCCATATGTATATGTAGGGTCATGCATCTGTTAGGACTTTCTGTCCATGGCATTTATTATCTTATGTTAAATCTAAACATTTCAGAGGTTTCAGGCTTCAGAGGAAGCTGATCAAGCGGCTTAGTCATGTTATCAAGGACCTGGTTCTTCTGAGCCTGCACTTTCTGCATCCCTTGGTGTTGGTCCTGTGCTCAGGCTTCAGGCCGTGCCTTCCTCCAAACCCCCAGCCCTCCTTTCACTGCAGCAGAGTGATTGCCATAGCTCTATTCCTCACATCTTCCCGTCACTCCACCCACAGACAAGGAGGGTCTACTTTTGTGGCTCTGTCTAGCAGCCAGTCTCCGAGATGGTGCTCAGGGACCCCTGCTTCTTGGTCTTCACACCCTGGTGTAATCTCTTCCTCTTTTGTGTGGGACAGGCTGGGTGAGCAGGCTGCCCTGTGGACACTCCTAGTCTGGCTCACAATTCCTACCCTCCAGGCCCCCAGGGTTCTAGTGGGCAGGTGGTGGGAGTCCATTAGCAACTCACCTTCTGCCCTTTCTGGTCTCAGCTGGGCTCTTATCATCTATACCTGGGCCTACTGATCTCAAGTGGTCCATGACTGCCTCTCTGTAAGCTCCAGCAAAAGATGGTGAGGTTCAGGCATAAAACTGTTATTGAATAGAGACTGTCTATATTCAGTAACAAACAAGGACCTGAGACCCTCCATCTAACAGCAGGGGAAGAACCCAGCCCTCCACCAGCCCCACAAATGGGCCTGGAAGCAGTCTCTTTCCTGGTCAAGCCTTGGCATGGCAGTAGATTTAGCTGATACCTTGATGTCAGCCTGGGGGTAACCATGCCAAAGTCTCAGCTAAGCCACCTGAAACTGCTGACCCACAAAACCTGGGAGATAAAACATGCTTGCTATTTTAATCCAAAAAGTCTTGGGGTGGTTGTTATGTAGCAAGATATAATAAGCACACTCCCATGGAAAAGGAAAGGTGTCTCTTTTTCTAGTTCCTTGATTCTCCTTGGCTCTGAATGCTATGTGTACATCTCTAAACCAAGGGTGGTGTTCAGAGACAATGACTGAGGCCTAGAGACGAGGGGGTGGGAGGAGTGGAGGCTGGATTTGTGATAGAAGGAGTTGGTCTTCTGTCTTAAAGCCCCTTTACTTCCTAGCTGTGTGCTGGGAGGAGTCACTGAGCTTCGCGAAAACTCCCCTTGCTTGTCTATGCAATAGCAGGTTGAATTATGTTCCCGAAGAGATATGGGCAAGTCCTGATCTCCATGCCTATGAATGTGACTTTATTTGGAAATAGAGTCTTTGCAGAAGTAATTGTGGTCATCTGGATTTAGGATGGGATCCTAAGCCCAACCACTGTGTCCTTATAAGAGAAATGGAAGGAAGACGGGGCAGACACTGACACAGAAGAGACCCAAAAAGAGAAGGCTACGTGAGGGCGGAGGCAGAAATGGGAGTGCGGCAGCCACAAGCCAAGGAATACCCAGGGCTGCCAGCAGACACCCAAAGCCAGGAGTGAGGCATGGCTGGGGTTCTCCCTCACAGCCCCCAAAGGAAGCAACTCTGCTTGCTTGCTTGATTTCAGACTTCTGCCTTGATACTATGAGAGAGCAGGATTCCATGGTTTCAAGCCACCCTGCTTTGGAACTTTCTTATAGCAGCCTTAGGAAGCTATTAACAACACATATGGATAACAATAATCGATGCTGCTGTGAGATCATGGAGGCAGAAGTCTACACAGAATAATTTTAGTGACCTGATAGCCAGTGCACACCTAGTCTATCCCTCTCCACAATGGGATTCAGTGTGCCAAGAAATGACCTCTTTCGCAGAGGCTGGAAGAGTTCAGATTGGATGAACAGAGGTGGATAGTAAGTTTGAAAAAAGTTCAAATAGGAGGCATCGGATTTGGGGCCCGATGACCTGGGCTCATTTTCTTTTGACATCAGGTAAAATTGCTTCATGGCACTCAGCCTCAGTTTTGTCAGTGGTAGCATGGGAATAATAAACCAAACTTCAGACATTGTTATAGGGGGATGGCGCAGGATGGAGAGCAAGAGGGAAGGAGAGAGAAGGAAGAAAGAGAAAGAGGGAGAGAGAAAACAAGAGAACCTGCAGCTTTCCAGCACTTTGTAGGTGTCCAGTAAATGCTTCTGTTTTCACTGAGCTTTTGGTCTTTCTTTATCGACTGTCAAATGGTCTGCCCCATTGTTCCTGGGCGCTGTTGATGAAATATATTCACAGACTAGACATCACAAAGTACACTTGATCATGTTACTCCCCACTGACTGTGCTTGGAAGAGGAGTGGAGGAAGGAGGGAAAGCTGAGGGTTTAAGTCCACAGCTTCTTGGTGGCAGTTAGCAATAAATGTGGCCGTCTCATGCTTGTGCTTGAGTTATTTTAAATTTTCCCCATTGTCTTAAAGACAAAGTCTAGGTTTCTGTGATCTGGTCCACTTGCTTCCTGGCCTCATCCCCCTTATTCCTCTCTTGAATTTTAGCTTCTGCAACACAACAGAAACCGAAATACAAGATCTGTCCTGATGGAATCAGGCTCTGCATTTCACAGTATTGCGCCTCGGCTTCTGTTATTACTACCAGCTGGAACGTCCTTTCTCCCTGCCTGCCTTTGTACTCTGCCTGCCTGTCTTCCCTCTCTCTTTCACACTCTCTCTCTATCCCTTCCTCCTTGCCAACAAACCCCTAAGAGCTACTATTTTTTTTCACTTTCTCCATAGTTTAGCCTTTTCCAGAATGTCACATTGTTAGAATCACACAGTATATAGATTGTTAACCACCTTTTACTTAATAATATGCATGTAAGTTTCCTCCATAACAGTATTATTGCTGAATAATATTCCATGGTACAGATGTACCACAGTTTGTTCATTCCTTTACCTGTTGAAGGACATCTTGATTGCCTCTAAGTTTTAGTAATTATCAATACAATCTTCTACAAATACTTGTGTGCAGCTTTGTATGTGGACATGAGTTTTCAACTGCCGTCTTTTACAATTTCCCTCAAATGCCACTTCCTCCGGGAAGCACTGCCTGATTCCCTGGGGTCTGCAACATTGGTCTCCCTCCTGTTTCCAGTGCTGCATTGCACTTGCTCCACTGTGGCACTTAGGAAACTGTGCTACACTGACTCTTCTCCGCCCGTCACCACAATGAGACTGTGGGCTCCAAGACGAGAGAGTCCATGCACCTTGGTTTCCACAATACCTAGATTAAGCGGTCAAAACATATTTGTTTACCTGAACTTTGGACTGGATTTTCTTTCCTAGAGCCTGGTCCTTCATTTTTATCCAGTGCCTTTGAAGAGGCCATTCCTGGAGTTAGGTATCGAATAAGAAGCAAGGTCCAAGTGGCCTCTTGTGGGTCATGACTTGTGGATCACGATCTAAGTGTGATATCAATGTCTGGTGAGAAAAGGCAGGTCTGTGAACCCTGAATTGGTTCAGAACTGGGGAAAGTGGGGAGAATAGCATTAGTCATCTTCTGGGCATACTCACTGGTGTTAGTTACCCGGAGAACAGGTCAGCCCACTAGAGTTCTAGGAAGAATGCAGGAGCAGCAGAGGAGATAAAGTTACAAAGAACAAATCAAACATAAAAACATAAAAACTCAGAAAAGCTTTGTACCGATGTTAGGAATATAACACAAATTTGGTTCTGAGTTTCCTGGGAGCCCAAGCATAGAAGGAAATATGATGAATTCCAATGCATGATGCTCACCAGATTTAAAGGGGAAAACGTCCTTAAGAAGCCTTTGTGTCCTCTCTATAGAGCCTGGAGATTTATTTTTCCTCCAGTGGGTGTTCATAAAAGGAACACTAGGTCCATGACATGGAATTCTTATCTTAGCAGCAGCAGGCCATAGAACACTATTATTTTTTCCTATTACTCCATATCTATGGGAAGATGGGATGGTAGGCATGAAGTCTGTCTCTAGAGGCATGGGCACTGTGTATGAAGACAAATTGATCGTAACACAAGCAGACCCAGCAGAACGACCTCCACGCTGAATCCTCAGCTCCCCCTGCAGTTGGACCCTGGCCTGACGGAAGGTGCGAGAAACCCTGTGGCCATGTTGCAGCACAAGGTCAGCTTGGCCAGGCCACCCCCTGGGCTTTATTTTTTTCGCTGGCCAAAGGGGTCAGCCTATTCCAGGGCTGTCTCCTCCCTGGGGTCCAGAATAATCAAAGACACATTTGGTGCTCCACTAATCAGGGAATGAAGTAAAGCTAGATGTTTCCATATGTTGATTCAATTTACCTGCAAAAATATATGTCAGGTGGGGGAGCACAAGAGTGTTGGGTGGGCAGTGAAGAAATGGTTCCATGATGATGTTTTGTAAGGAGCAAAAAGATGAGAAAGAAAAGGGGAGACACATCATTGAAGGCCAGGCTTGTGCCCATGTATAGTTACCTATATATCTGTATCTCTACCTGTCTTATCTGATTAAATACTAACAGCAACCTGAGGAGCATTCTATCTTCTGTCATAGATAAAGAGACTGATCTCAGAGTACACAGATCTACAACCACGTGAAGAAATGGATTTATATCTGTCTGACTCCAGGAAGTTCCTGAGATTCCTCTGCTGTACCATCTTGCCCTTGCCCTTTAAAACACGTTTTCAAATAGCAACAGGTGGTGCAATCACTAGACAAGTGATTCTCAGCCTTTTTCTTTGTCATTAGCACATCCTGAAGGAGACGTGTTGGAGGTATTTTTCTAGTGATCATCCCATGAACCTTCTATAACACAGGTGTACTGTGTATCCAGTCATGTACCATCTGCACATCTGTGTCTAAAACATAGAAACAGTAAGCACCCTTCTCCAAGAATCCATTTTAACCCCCTTAGGTGTGATGTCATCCTCCCCAAAAAATGCATATTCTCGAGACTCAGTCACAAATACATTACAAATGCATAATCGCTTAAGAACTTTATCAAAGTTTATGAGTTCGAGATTATAATTCTATGTTATTTAGTTCATCTTAGAGAACCAGAGATTCTGAGAACCAGAGAACCAGAGATTCTAAGGAAGTAGACCAAACTGACAGAGCAAAGAAAGGCAGAACCAGACATGCAGCCAAAGAGTCTGGATTCCCATTCTAGTGCTCCAGCTTAACCAGGATGATGAGTAAAGGGTTGCATTTCAGTGTGCTCCTGACACTTCCCACATGCCTCTTTGCATTAATAAAGCAATTTGGGAGAAACCAGAATCTGCCTGGGGCATTGGAAAGGCAGCAAGGCAACGTGCATCCAAGTCTTCAGGGGATTTTTTTGGAAAACAGAGTGTATTGGTCTCCTATTGCTACGGTAACAAATTACTATAAACTTAGTGGCTTAAAAGAACACACATTTGTTGTCTTAAAGTTCTGGAGGTCAGAGCCCAAAATGGGTCTCATGGAGCTAAAATCCAGTTGTCAGAAGGGCTGTGTTCCTTTGGGAGGTCTTGGGGGGGAGTCTGTTCGGTGCCTTTTCCAGCTCCTGGAGGTCACCTGCTGGCTTTGGCTGTGGCACACTTCCAGCAACTGCATCACTCTAACCTCTGCCTCCATAGCACGTCACCTTTTCTGACTCCTGCCCCCTTCCTTCTTTCCTTCATAAGAACATTTGCAGTCTAGGATAATCACCCCATTTCAAAGTCCTTTACTTTGAAAAGGAAAGTCCTTTACTTTTATCTGCAAAGTCCTTTACTTTTATCTGCAAAGTCCCTCTTGCCATGTAAGGCAACCTATGCAGATTCCAGAAATTAGAATTTGGACATCTTTGGGTGCCTGTTAATATGCCTACCACAGAGACCAACGCATGCTTAATGTGACATTGGTTTGTCTGAGACTGTATTGACTTTAACGTGGAGAGTTCTGCATCCCAGGAATTCCTTCAGTCCCTGGCAATTTGGGACAATTCGTCGTCACCCCATGTGCACCTCCTAGGTGCTCCTTCAACTTAGAGAGTTGGTGTTTTCTCTCCCCTTCAGAGAGCTAACTCCTATTCACCTAAGACTACACAGAGGCTGGGTGTAGTGGCTTATGCCTATAATCTCAGTGCATTTGAAACACTGAGGCAGGAGTTTCACTTGAGCCCAAGAGTTTGAGACCATTTTGGGTAACAGAGTGAGACCCCTCCTCTACATATTTTTTTTAAAACATTAGCTGGGCATGATGGCACATGCCTGTAGTCACAGCTAGTTGGGAGGCTGAGGAGAAAGGATCCCTTGGGACTGGAGTTCAAGGTTGCAGTGAGCTATGATAGTGCCACTGCACTGCAGCCTGGGCAACAAAACGAGAGCCTGTCTCTAAAAATACAAGAAAAATAAAGACAGCACAGAATAGACTGATGGACTCTGGACTCTGCCCTTATGCAACATTTACTAAGTAATAATTACGTTTGCCTCCTAGACTGGGTGATTTCTCTAATTCCAAGTCGAGGTCATATTTATCTCTGCTGCCATAGAGTATTATTGGGTCACTGGCACTTATATGTGATTCAGGAAATATCTGCTGATGTGAGTTAAAGAGAAGGATAGATAAATGCTTGGCTGAGAGAATGGCAGGAGACAGTGATGGGTAGAAGGGCGGATGGATGAAAACATGAATGGATGGCTAAGAATGATTGGTCAGCTGGGAGAGCATCTTAGATCCCAACAGTATCTAGACACAGAGCAATTTATTTTTAATTTACATCCTTGTATGTCAGCCCAGATGAGGAGAAAGATGAAGAAAAGAAAAGAGAGAAGAGAAGGAAGGAAAAGAGAAGAGATGGGAAGAAATGGAAGAGAAGAGAAAAGAGGAGAGAAGAAAGACCAAAGGAAATAAATGAGATGAGTAGAGAAAAATAAAGACTAGAAAAGGAAGAGCGTAGAGAGGAGAAGAGAGGAAAGAAAACACATGGGTGGTCCCCAGTTTGGGCCACATGCCCACAAACAGCTCTGGATCCCAGAGGTGGGCTGTGCTTGAATTCCAGAGGAAGAGGAATGCAAGCCTGGCACAGGCCATTCCATCAGTTCTTCTGAATTATTTCTGCAGCCCAGACCCACATCAGGGAAAGAATGTCTGTCGTGCATTTTAATCTCAGAGTTCTGGGCTGGTATTTGTCAGCCCCAGAGGAAAAGTCACTTTTTTTTTTTTTTTTTTTTTCCCTTCTCACATGCTGGGCAGGCATGTTATTTTTTTTTATTTTTTATTTTTGGCTGTGAAGGCACTAAGTGTTTCTTGGCAGCATGTACGTCTGGAGCTCAGCCTCTTCCCAAGTCAGAACGACCAGAGATTGAAGATCAATGGGTAGCTGTCAGGTGGGTTCCCTCTCCAGTGCCATCTTGGAGAAAGGCAGGAGGACTCTTGATCTTCCACTCATCTGGCTGAGACCAAGCTCTCCCTCCTGAATGTGCACACCTGAATACCATATTCTATTTCTATGAGCTTTCTCTTTTCATTACCGCTTCACCTCCAATGGAGAAAGATCAGTAGAATATAATATTGAAGACACAGAGTCCTTGGAACTCTTTGGCATTGACAAATCGTGTTACAACAACCTCCTTTGCGTCTTAAATAGCCCAGCGTTCTCATATTCAGCTTGGCAGCCTCATCAATATTCTGGAGAGATTTGAGTTCAAGGCCATCAAATATGACACTTCAGTTGTTTCGTTGAGAGTGAATCTACTGACTGTGGCCTTAGTGACACCAAGGCTGGCATGTTAGGTTTTCTCTCAATTTATGGGCTTTCCTGATGTGTCCCTCAAATCTAGTCCTGGTGACAGGAAGGAACAGCACCCAGCCCCAGCTCTGTTTTTTGATGGAGTCACTTACCCTTTCTGAGCCTCAGTTTCTCCACTGGTGTGATGAGCTGCAGTTTAGACCAGGTAGTCTCTAAGGTCTTCTACATTCCGGAATGCCCAACTTTCCTTAGGATTGCTCTGAATGAAGGAGTGCCCAGTCATGGCCAGGCCGACTGATAGGGTCAGAAAATACAGTTTGCCACATATGCACTCAAGCATTTATATAAATTTTCTGCCTGAATCCTGGCTTTGCTAGTTTGTGGATCAAACCATGCCCCCTCTGTGCAGAGTAATGATCGGTTATGGCGGCCATATGTCCTGGGTTTCCTCGGACAGACTTGATTTCAAAAATGCTGTCCCATCGTCAAACCTTGTGTCAGATCATGTATCTTGATTTTTGATTCAGAAAATATGGTCACCATATGGCAAATGCATCTCCACCACTGTGACATAGATGGCTTGTCTTCATCCTCCTGCAAAGCTCTGTCTTATTCTCCCAGGCAGACAAGGATGCATCTCCTCTCTGTGCCCACTCCTGTCACCACAAAACCTTCAATCTATCACTTGCATGCTGGTGTCCTGTGCTGGACACCAGGCTCCCGAAGGGCAGAAACAACATTTGGTTCATCTTTATATTCTTAGCACCAGCTCTGAATAAACTAAAAGCAATGTTTCAGGAGTCTGTCACATTATACAGTTGAAATCTTCCTGAAAAGATGGGGGCGTACATTTTTAAATTATAATCTCTTTTAAATAGAACCAGGGAACTTAGTACTCAAGGAAGAAATCATGTATTTTATTATTTCCTTCCTTTCCTTTTCTTTTTTTTTTTCTCTTTTCTCCAAATAATTATTTCAGGTCTTCTAAAATATCAGAACTTGCATATGCCATTTGCTAGGAGGGAGTAAATCTTGGAAGCAGATTCTCCTGGCTGTATGGGATTCAGTCCACGCATGGCCAACATACTGAGACATCAGAAGGGAGAATTCACCATTTTAAATATGCAGTCATATAAGACTCAGTCCTGCAGTTATAGAATTTCTTGTAAATTTGTTTCAATTTAAACTTGAACTAAACAAGGCAAAGGATTTTGAAGGGGTGCAAGGGGGATAAAGTCCATCTTATGGCCCTTGAAGGAAAACCTTCATCACCTTTCTTATATTTCCTTTTCCTTGGTTGCTTTTCATGCTAGCCCCCTTCTTTAAGTACCTTCTCCTTCCTGAACGCTCTAGACATGCATACCTCCAAGCTCCCCTCTAGCCCAGATTTCATTCTAGCAGCCATGCTAAACTTTGATCCAATATTGTCCATAACTTCTACTTATATTCAGAGTAATAATTATACTTCATAACATAACATTCAAGACCTCTTACACTGTGATCACTGTCTATCGTTTTACACCTTAGATCCTCAAAAGACCCATACACCAACACCTTTCACCCTCGAAAAATCAAGAATCTAGTCATTTCTGCTATTGTCAATCCCAGAAAAATATCCCAGCTCACTCTCATTGTTCTGATTGTTTTTACCAACTCTTTCTTTTCTCTGGGATGAGTCCCTGCCATCAGGTGCCTTGGCAAACCCTGTCTGTCTTTCGAAATCTTGTTTGATTATCTATTTTATTGTGAAGGCTTCTCTCATTCAGTAAATACAGATGATGATGATGATGATGATGATGGTGAGCAATAATAATAATGATAATGATAATGACAAAGCCCACATGTGTTCAGCAGTAATTATGTGCTGGGTGGGGAGCTAGGTGCTTTCAGACTTTACCTGATCTTACATTTTATAGCAGAAGAGAAAATTCAAACCCAGAAATATTTGCATAGCAAGAACTAAGTCTAAAGACACATAGTTAAAAAAGGGCAGAGCTGAGGTTGGGACCCATTTTCTGTCTGATCTCAAAGTCAGAGTTCATAACTGCTACATCCCTCTTAGGCTCAGTCAAGGTCTACTTTGGTCCACTTCATAGCCACAGAAGGTGCCTCTTGCATGATCATCCTCATGCTGACCAGCCACCCTCAAGGATCTTAAGGACAGAGGCTCTGTCCTATAAATCTATTCTTCATTAGCCCTTCTTATGGTCCCTGACACATGGTAAACATACAAGTAGAGTTGGATAAAGAAATGGACACAAAACCACTCCTTCATATTGCTTTATTTTTGCCAAGAGAAACATTTCAAGGGGAATATATAGACACCTTCTACTGGATCTGTGCACATATTCAAGCTCACACTTCAAAAGCGCCACCATAATCTCCAAGAAGTAAAGTTATCCTAGGCTGCTTCTACCTGGAGCATAAATGGAACCCACCGAGACCCTTCACTGGCACAGCCACTCTGCACTCACTAGAGCCTAAGCTGATAAAGAAGTCTGCAAACCTAACCTTTCAAAAGAGCCAGTGCCCAGAGGATGACAATATTAAGTCTGAATTCAACAAAAACAAAGAAACAAACAATCCAAAAAGTAAACACAAAAGAAATAAAAACAAATGTCCTAGTCATGACTGATAGAAAAGGTTTCACTGTTTGACTTGATTTTAGGGACAGTTGCACTGGCGCAGAACCCTGTCTGGTCCTTTGCTTGAGATTGACACTTGAAAGTTTCCTAAGAAGCCAAACGGAGTGTACATGAAACCTCATGCAGTGAGTGAATTGACAAAACATACACATCAATCAACAACCGGCAAGGTGGATCTGCCTTCAATCAATCCACATCAGCAAAGAAAATCCAATCATTTTGACCATCTAGACAGAGGAGATTGCAACTAACTTTCTGACTGTCTCAGCTTTGGCAGTACTGACCCAGCTCCCTATGCTGATCTACTAATACAGAAAGGTCCCACTAATAGACATTTTCTGTTTCTAACACATTGCAAATTTCTCGCACCTCTCTCACATTTCTCCTGACTGAGTAAGCTTCATCAAAAGTCCTGGAGACTCTCTTGGATCTGTTCTGTTGTGCATCAAATTTCTGCTGTCTCCAGGGAAACAGGCTGCTCAAGAACTCCACATTCTGACTGTTGAGGATCCTCCACGCCAGCCCTGTTTCTCTGGGATTATGTGTATCTCCATCCTGTTATGGTTTGAGAAGGTTTCAATGTTGGCAAATCACAGCCTTCCCACTAACTGACTACTGTGCACCTACGGTGTGCCTACTGTGAGGACTGTGCTGAGAAAAGTGAAAACTGTGAGCTTGTAGATCTTCAGCTAGAAGTAGAACCACAAATATAAGCCAAGATTAAGATAAGAAACAACTATAGGAGCAAAGTGACAATTGCAGGTCAAGTAATGGGCTATATAGGTCCTCATTAGAATGTCAGAGAGGAAAAGGGCACTCGACAGAAGGGCTTCAGTCAGTCATAAGTAAGCAGAGAAGCTGTAGGAAAAAGGTCAGAGTGGATATGGAAGTTCAAGGCTTTGTCCAAACAGAGATATTAGAGACTAGTAAACAATCGAGACCAGGAGGAAAAATAAAGTGATTGGGGTGGAGAGGGAGGGAAAGGGGAGAGAAGTGGGGAGGTCGCAGCATATTCAGCACTGTTCTCCTAGTCTTTATTGCACTGGCTGCATTTCCTTTCCATGGTGGCCTTCGCCCCTCTGGATATGAAATCCTTTGAAATAAGAAAGGAATGGTTCATTCAGTTCTGTACCCCAGTACCCACCACAGGTCCTGACTCATAGGAGTCCAGCAACCTTTAAAGGCAAGAATAAAGTAATGATGGGATAGATACATGAAGTATCTGATCCTGGCTCATGTCTTCTGCTGGAATCCTCTACAGTCCCATGAGAGAAAGGATGAGCATGAAGAGATGTGCACAGCACGTTCCCTGCAAAGTGTGTAAGCAGGGGCAGGTCATTCCTTCAAACTCCAGCCATTATTCAATGGGTTGTTGAGTCAGGGAAAATGCATTTACACTGACACATCATAGGTACTCAATAAGTAGGTACAGCTCTGTTTTCTCCTTTTCAGGCACCCCACCTGGGCTGTGATAGTCAACTATGGGAGAACTCACCAAAACCAATCATAGGTTAGGATCAGATGTGCCAGTATCAAATGGAGCCTTTTATTGATTAGAGTGAATGATAATAGCTTGATTCCCCCTAGAATTGCTCTTCAGTGAGTACCTAATGTATGCAAGTATGATGCAGAGTGCTTTCGTCCATGATGACATTGACTTCTCACAACAGCCTCACCAGGCTCGGAGACCAGGAGCCAACACTGGCCCCACTGTACAGACGACAACATGGAGGAGCTGAGATAGGAAAGGCTTTGTCCAAGGCCATCTCGCTAAGAAGCAACTCCAAACCCCATGCCTGTCTCTAACATTCTTGGATTTAATTACTATTCTTTAAGATAGATGAGATTTTATTCCAATGTTCAAATAGAAATAAGGACCCTCCGCCCTTTGTAGCTCTGCTTTAGCTGCCTGTCACTTATTGTCACTTCTACTTGGTAACATCTATTAACATCATAGCAGTTTCTCCCATTTTTTTCACTGATTCACAGCTACAAAGCTCCTGGATGCAGGTCTGGGACATAACTTGTCTTTGGATTTGAGAATTGCTTCACTTGGCATGGTGTGTTATGCAAAGGAGGGACTCATGGATAAAGTGACCTGTTGTGTAGCTCCACAAATATGGGCATATCTACAAATTGGCAAATTGAATGCTGAATCCAGAATATTTAAAAAATAATTTCCATTCAAAATAAAATAAAGGACAGATGCTATAACCGATTCAGTTTGCTTCTTACTCCACGATTCCACAGCTACTATATACTCATATTCCAAAACTCACACCTATTCATACAAAAAAGGGAAAAAATATGCCTGTCTCCTTTTGGTCTGATCAATTGAAATCTCACTAAACTTTTCATCCAGGTCTGGTCTGAATGCCTTTAATTTGGTTAAGAAACACCATGCTTCCTTAAAGTTGGATGATAAGATTAACTCTTAACTGCAGATTTCCAGACTCCTGGAATAAATAAATAAACATGATAGCAAAATTGCTAATCAAAAGTAAAGTACAAAACAAAAATGAAACATCCAGGCAGTGTAGCCACTGAGTTGTTAGGAGCAGTGCCTTAGAGAAGCTCTCTGTCCTGTTTCAGTCTCTGAGCTGGCTTTAGTGGCTTTGTGGAATTGGAATCCATTGTCTTTCTGAGTACTACATTGCTCTTTTGTAAGGGGGAATTCAACCATTGCTTAGCTTAGGGTAGTTCATTTTCTTTCACAGAGTTGCCCAGTATTTTGGGCGTTGATGGCAGGTGATTTTATTCTTTTTGATGCAAACTACCACTAGGCTGTAGAAATTCAGGGAATAACCAAATATCAACAGTTGAAATACCTAAAATTACCTCAAGAATTCTGTTGTCATTCTATCAAATAAAATGAAATTTTATTTTGATTAGGCAAAATTAAACCTAACCTAAAGCAGAATTACCTTCCCGAGGAAGGGGTAATACTACTTATAATACAATATTAACTGGAGAAAGCAGGGTACAAAATTGTTTATTCAGTGTGATCTCAAATGTGTAAAATAATATTTGCTGAAAGAATGAATTACAGCAAGATGTTAATAGTTTTTACCTCTGGGTGATGCAATCATGGATGATTTGTATTTCCTTTTCTACTCCGTGTGTGTCAACTTTTCTACATCTTTTATGATTCTAAAATCTTTTATGATTTAAGAATTATATATATCCACTCTTTAATTTTTTTAATTGACACATAATAATTATAGATATTTACAGGGTACACCAGTGATGTTTTGATACATATAATGTGTGACGATCAGATCGGGGTAATTAGCATATCCATCATCTCAAACATTCATCATTTCTTTGTGTTGGGAACATTCAATATCCTCCTTCTGGCTATCTGAAGCTATATAATATATTATTGTTATATATAGCCCTCTTGACTTGTGCATGCACACACAGAAACACACAGGTAATAGGATGGCAGACACTGTGAATGTTATCTGAAATTCACTTGACAACCTTGCCTTAGGAATCATGCCAGCATTGTAAAAACAAAGTAAAAGACACAAATAGAAAAGTAGAAAAGTGACCTACTGGTCAGCCATCCACTTATCATGCATTTAGTGTCAAATGTATTGCCAGCTCCTGAAGACCTTCACTGTGCTCAGCCTCCACTCCCCTCAGCTCCTGAGAGCTAGTTACGATTCGGACAGCACTGGGGTTTCCTTCTTGACCCCCACTCCCACCCTGCCCACCTTGACATCCCTTGACCAGAACAACTTCATTGGC